>JAXCGZ010007642.1:140000-151107 GCA_037179515.1 Halocaridina rubra
ATATCTAGAGACAGATATGGTTTTATTCAAGATTTGTGGTTTTCCGTATATGTAAAACTCAGTACATATGAACTGCACTGACACAAAAAATTTTATCTTATCTTCCGTATGTTTTGTTCCTTTTTTTTTTTGAGATACCCTGCTTGCATAATGGCAGATGTCTTTCAGCACTGCATAAAAACTGGATGGAGAGCCATTAGGGTATTTCAGTATGTGGCACGTGTTGTAGAAACAAACCACTAATATTTAATGGAAGCTGCAAGTAAAGAAGAATGTAGCAAGAGATGGTGATATGTACATCAAAGTTGGCTACTAACTTTGGAGCTCTCAGATGAACATCTGTTTTCTTTCTTCTTTTTCAGTAATACCTATGCCCCCTTCAACAAGGAAAGTTTTTTCATCTGCGGGAGAGTTTTTGCTTCAAATATGTGGCCACGTGGATTGCTTGTGTATATGACTACTTGATTTTTTTAGTTTTAGTTTATGGTGTTTTTAGGGTTATGGTATCTGAGGTGGGATTACCATCTTCAATCAACAAATCTTACCCCACCTGCGGGCAAAAAAGGGAAGGTCCGCTCACTCTCAGGGGAGAACATCAACGTAAAAAAAATGAGGTGGGATGTACTATTATCATGCAGCAATACACTTATTTGTTACTTATTTCTTACCTATTTCGGGTGTACTGTACTGTGTCAAATGTTCTTGGGCCTTTTAGCTGTGTCAAATACACATGATGCCCATCTGGCATCTGGGTTGCCTGTTTTACTATTGAATATGGTGAAATGTTCATGTTTACAGCTTATTTTCTTTTAATATCTGCTCCCTTATTTTACAAGTCAAAGAGTCTTGGTCTCTGCAAAGCCATCTGTTCAAGTTCAAGGAAGTTCCATGCTCTCTTTCTGTTCTTGTTGGAAGGTGTGAAGAATTTGTTTTTTCTTGGTACTAACATTGGAATTGCATAGCATGCACAGTATGTATTGCCAGCGAGGCACTTCTTTTCCTCTTCTTTACTATAATGTGAGTGCATGTAAGGACTTGTACTGCATACTATGGACCTCCTCATCCTTTAATGTGCGAGGTAAGCTCCTCCAGGCTTCTTAGGCCTTGCTTGGTTGTTCCTCTTTTCCTCTGAAATCATCACTCTCTTATGAAACAGATCTTTTTACTTCCTCTCTCATTTCACACAATTGGCCATTCTATCACAAGGTGCTCGTTTTTCAAACTGGCATATCTTGGAAATTATGAGTTAATTTCGTTAATATTACAGGCCACATTCTTTGGTGGCTTGAATACTACTACTTATTGCCTGTCAGATTGGAGAAACGGGAGTGGTTTGCATTGGTTTATTTGTTTTTCCACTCCTGAACAAGAATTCTCTTCCCTTGCAATAATTTACTGGTGTCCCTCAATCCCAGCATATTCAGAGAGCACTTTCTTGAAGGTATTAGAACTTTCCCTCTCCATAATATACAGATTCCAAAGGTTTAAAAATGTGTCGAATTTTTCAACTACTTTGCTCCCCATGATATAGTTGCCTAAAAATATGCATTGGCTGCCCATATAATTTCATTTTGCTTATGAAGTTACCTCTGTTCTGCTCAAAGTTACTTCAAACCAAACATCAGAGTAACATAGGTAAAGCAGTGTGGGAAGGAAAAAATTTGAATGTAGCATATATTTTTTACATATAAAAATGGTAAATTTGTTGTGAAATATGGTGAGAACAGAATTCCCATTATTTGCATAATCAAAAACTAAAACTGTAAACAGTAAATTATGAAATGCTGATTCTGTGCATATTTCTCTCTATAATACATACCAGCATATTTGGTGTACCACTATTCCACATTCATTAAGTCATTGGAATATACTGATTATCTAAAATAAAAGTAAAACTATTTTTTTCTCTTGAATATACTCATATAAATATGAAAAATAATCATTTTAATTCCTCTACATTTTCATCTCTCTTCCACAGAATCTGATGTGTAAAACTTTAAAGTGCAATTCTTGAAGTGTACATCATTATCATAAGTTAGAGCTGTATACAATACTATGAATACTGCAACCAATATGATGCACAATAATGTGTACGTATATATAGTTTATAATGGGTATAATTGTCATACCATTTTTAGCATA
Source organism: Halocaridina rubra (assembly GCA_037179515.1). Lineage (NCBI taxonomy): Eukaryota > Metazoa > Arthropoda > Malacostraca > Decapoda > Atyidae > Halocaridina > Halocaridina rubra. The sequence goes on from JAXCGZ010007642.1 coordinate 142,143, forward strand.
ATATATTCTAAATTTTCAAGTTGTAAGATTTCTATAATTTTCTAATTTTAGATTTTCAAGTAATTGCTTCCGAATGTTCTGGTGACATGTAAGATACTAATCCAGAAAAATATTAAGAATGACTCCTGTCTATATTAAAATTATTTATGTAATGTCTTAGAGGAAAATAATTCATTATATCTCTCATACAATATTAAATCAGGATATCAATAGCTCAGAGAAGTACAGTATTACAAAAACGTTGGACATATGTTGTTCAAATAGCTCTAAATGTACAGAAGGGAAAAGTTTTCATCCATTAAAGAGTTGGTCTCCAGAATAGAAAAATAATAATCATACCACCACTAGTGTTTATAAACTTTGTATGACAATGACATTCCTTTCCCACAAATAAAATGTATTGAAATATTAATTTGATCATTGACATTCGGTAAAGGCTCCTATATTTGAGACATCATAAGTTGACCTTAGTTTCAAACAGCAGAAGAAAAGGAGAAGAGGGATCCAGTAATATAATCCCAAGGTCATAGACTGTGGGGTACCTTTAGCAAGGCTTTCTGTTAACAGATGCTTGTTGCTCACCTGCAATGGATTTAAGGGTGTAGGGAAGAAAAAAATGAAAAAAAACTGTAATAGTACACTTGAGGAAAACATAATTTTAGTATGTATACTATCAATGAGCATACAGTGACAAGAATAAGACTCAAATACCAGCATCTCAGTACACATAAATGACCATTTACACTAGAAGTAATAGTATTAAAAATATTAAAACAAAAGTAAATACAAAATTACAAAAATTTAAATGAATTAATGCTTTGGTTAGTTATCAGCAAACTGTCTCGAATCTATTGTGAAGCTCCAATGCATTTTTTTTCTTAAGGATCATGATATTCATTATGCAGATCATTAAATACTCTAGGTTTCTGAATATGTCTTGTGCTGTGCAACATCAGGTGCTAAACTGAATAGCTCCAGGCAACTTTCTTGTAATAAGTAACTATTTCCAATTGAGATGTAGTGTAAAATTTTCGGAAAGAAATGATTCTCAACGGATATCCATAAAGATCTTGAGCTAATAAATTAAAAAAAAATACTAAGGGTAATGCATCAGCAAAAACTACAAAGATTTTCAAGAACTAACTCTCAAGGTTAGTGTGAACAAATAGCCAAGTAGTTCGATTTTAAGGGCTGACCATGTCCAAAATATAGGAAAACACACCATATCAAATGCTTAAATATTGTTAATGTTATTTAGTCTCAAAACCTTGCCCAAAAATACATGAATGAAAGTGGACATAAACAGCAAAAATAAAATGTAGTACCGAATGTAACCATAAAATTTTCCAAACTATTATGTATGTGTCATAAAGTTGTCTTAAAATCCCATACACAATTAAGTTACCTGTAACTACTTAGCAGAATGATATCAACATAGGGCTGTACAAATGAACATGTTCACGTTCTGTTGTTAAATACCTAGAAGACTTAAATAAAACTTTCTGTACATCTAAACATAGTTTTACACTATATACAATAAATTGCACTCAAATTAGGGATGCCTTTGATCATTATATATATATATATATATATATATATATATATATATATATATATATATATATATATATATATATATATATATATATATATATATATATATATATATATATATATATATATATATATATATATATAAAATGCGTGTGTGTGTGTGCATGGTATATCAAATTTCACATATGAATTTTCTTTTATAAAGTGTAATCCTCGAATGAGTATACAGTGTTCCCTCCATTATCGCGGTAGTTCGGTTCCGGGACCCGGCGCAAACCAGGAAAACAGCGGAGTAGGATCAGCCTATATGTACATAGTTATTTTAATTTATTTTTACGTTTACACTGTATAAACCCTCCCTGTACTGTTAACATACCACCCTTTACTTTATAAATAACAGCATGCAACGTAAATTTATATGTATGAAAGTGATAGATAAAATTACAGTAAATGAAGTGGTAATTACATGACATACTCATTTACAATTATCTTTACGTTTACGTGCTGTATAAACCCTCCCTGCACTGTTAAAAAAACACCCTTAACATTATACATAACAGCAAGGAACGTAAATTTTTATGAAAGTGATAGGAAAACTTACCGTGAATGTCATGATGACGTGACATACATAGGAAATTTACAATTATTTTTACGTTTACGTACTGTATAAACCCTCCCTGCACTGTTAAAAAAACACCCTTTACATTATTAATAACAGCAAGCAACGTAAATTTTTATGAAAGTGATAGATAAAATTACGGTGAATGAGGTGATGATGACGTGACAAACATAGGTATTTTACGTTTACGTACTGTATAAACCCTCCCTGCACTGTTAAAAAACACCCTTTACATTATAAATAACAGCAAGCAACGTAAATTTTTATGAAAGTGATAGATAAAATTACGGTGAATGGGGTGATGATGACGTAACATACATATGTACGTGATAGGTAAACTTACCGTGAATGAGGTGATGATCATCATTCTCGACCCCGGAGGAAATTATTTCGCAGCCAATAAAAGCTTTACGGCTACTTTTTGGGGGAGAAGAACATGGTAATGGGGAGTTGCTGTCGCTGTTTCTTCATTTGTTGGAAGATGGTATGGTAAGGCATCATGGCATCGTCGAGAAAATTACAGAAGGTCACCGAACGAACCATATTATCATCATATTCCTGCGAGAGTTGTTGGAGTGCTTTAAAATGTTCATACATGGCTGCCAAACGTTCAAGTGTAAGGCCAGGTTCTTCAATTTCTTCGTGCGATTCCTCAAGTTCTTCCTCTTCTTCGCTCGCTGATTTCGTCATTTCATCCAAGTCTTCATCAGTCAAAGGCTGCGAGTGGCAGTCAATCAGTTCATTCACATCTTCAGGAGTCATAACTTTAAAGCCTTCTCCTCCTAGCAATGCAGCCAACCTCACAGCTTTCGCAACTGCCGACTTCTGCACTTCGTCAGGAGCAAATCCCTTGTAGTCGTGGATGACTTCGGGCCACAATTTCTTCCAGCTGGCATTGATTGTGGCCGACTTCATCTCTTTGATTGCTTTCTGAATATTTTTTAGGCATGTGGCAATCGTGTAATTACGCCAGTAAGTCGTCAATGAAAATTCTTTGTCCGAATCCATGGATTCAACTAGGTTTGCCAAGGCATTTCGTGTGTAGAGAGCCTTGAATGCACGAATAACGCCTTGATCCATAGGCTGAATCAGTGACGTCGTATTCGGTGGCAGGAACTCAACTTGAACACCGTCATATTAAAGATTGGTTGCGTGGCCACCAGCATTGTCCATCAAAAGAAGGACTTTAAATTCAAGGCCTTTTTCCGCAAGATAAAGTTTTACCTGAGGGATAAAGCATTGGTGAAACCAGTCCGATGAGAGGCTTTTCGTGATCCATGCCTTAGGGTTATGCATCCAATACACTGGCAGCAGCTTCTTATTCTTGTTCTTCAAAGCCCTAGGGTTCTTTGACTTGTAGATAAGCCCGGGCTTTAACATGAAGCTCGCAGCACTCCCGCACATGATGAGGGTAACGCGATCTTTGTGCGCTTTAAATCCCGGGGCTTTAGCTTCATCCTTGAACAGAAAAGTGCGAGATGGCATTCTCTTCCAAAATAAGCCAGTCTCATCCATGTTGAAGACTTGCTCAGGAACATATTCCCCTTCGGCGATAATTTTCTTGAAGTCATTCATGATGTAGTTTTCTGCGGCAGCTGTATCTGCAGAGGCAGCTTCACCATGCACTGAAACGCTTTTTAGGCCACAGCGTTTTTGAAATTTGAAGAACCATCCATTGCTAGCAACGAACGGTTGTATCCTCAATGGAGAATTGCTGGAGGGTCCTGGTTGTGGGTCGTCGATATCTTCTTCTCTCTCCTCCTCTCCACGGTCGCCACTGTCGTCATCGGGTTCATTTGTAGCGAATGTCTTGTACAGCTTCTTCACTTTTGTTTGTATGATATTGGTGTGTAAGCTGATGTTTTTCTTTCTGCAATCAGCAATCCACAGGGCCAAAGCAGCTTCCATCCGCACTACTGCCTTACTGTGGGATGTTACGACCCTCTTCGCTGATTTATCAAAAGAAAGGCTCGCTGTTTTCCTGATCTTTGCCTTGTCCTTTTTGATGTAGCGCACAGTAGATTCATTGAGGCCAAAATAGCGGCCGACATCCACAAACCTTTTTCCTTCTTTCAACATATCTAAGAGTTTCACTTTATCTACAATGGTTAACATTTTCCTTTGCCACTTAGGCTGACTACCAGAAGCCTTAGAAGGTGAAGGACGTTTGGGAGGCATTGCAAAGGTTAAATGACGCGTGAAAACACAATCACAAGCAAAACGTATTAATAAGCACAACGAGAATGGCGCACACTTGAGTTAGACTGAGCGAGTGAGGCGGCACATTGGAAATTGGAGGGAAAAGCAAACTGCAATGAAAAAGCCAATCAGACCCCAAGATACAGAAAATATTGAAAAAAAATTCTGTGATTCATCATCTCCCGACCTTTCAGCCAATAGTATTCCATGAACTATCTCACGTTGGTGAGAGCCTTTTCTTTTTCCGAAACGTTGATAGCGGTATCGTATTTTACATGATGCAATACTGTTAGTACTTTATGTTTTTTATTATTTTTTACTCTTTTATTATTCTTAGGCTAGGAAATACTTGTTTTATCAATAAAATGATGAAAATTTTAATATTCACTAGGTCACGTAGGCGAGAGCCTTTGCGTTTTCCGAAACGTGATACCGGTATCGTATTTTTCATGGTGCAATACTGTTAGTACTGTATTTATGTTTTTTACTATTTTTTACTGTTTTATTATTCTTAGGCTAGGAAATACTTTTTTATCAATAAAATAATGAAAATTTTAATATTCACTAGGTCACGTAGGTGAGAGCCTTTGCGTTTTCCGAAACACTAATACCGGTATCGTATTTTATGTGGTGCAATACTGTTTACTATTTTTTACTGTTTTATTATTCTTAGGCTAAGAAATAAGTTTTTTTTATCAATAAAATCATGAAACTACTGGAAATATAAATATATATGCTAGCTCACGTAGCTGTGACCCCAATACATTGTACACTATCGGACACTATTTCGCATGATGCAATACTGTGAGTTATACTATACGTACGTATATCTAAATTTATGTTTATTACTATTTTTTACTGTTTTATTATTCGTAGGCTGGGAAATAAATTTTTTTTTATCAATTAAATAATGAAATTTTCTTTTTCAATAAAAAAAATTAAAATACTGAAAATTTTTATTTTTTCAATATTGTAATATTTTTGCGTATACCCATAAAATAAAATAATAATTTATAAAAAAAAAAACGCAATACAGTGAGAATGCGAACCAAGAAACACAATACAGGGGGGGGAACACTGTATATGAGAAGTAAAAAAGTGTATAGTAACCATAGTTACAAATGCTGAAATATTTCTAACTGAATCTGTAATGCAGAAATAAACTAGGCAATACCTAAAATAATTAAGAATGTATGAATGTCTGTCAGTATGTATGTATGATACATAGTAGACCTCAGCAGCTATATGCTGCAATGAAAAGAGATCAGTGACAATGGCATATGTAATGAAAATATATATAAGCAATACCTATAAATACATAAATTAACACTTATTACTTTAGTAGATATATCATCGAGAAAATTTAACTTGTATTATATACTTTAAAGAGATGCCTAGAAGTCAAGGGTGCAGTCTGAATATTTCAAAAACTTTTGTATTCAAAATATTTCATATATTCTACAGGACAAAAATAAAAATTCAATTGAAATATACAAGATTAGCGTCAGTTAAGACATACAACAGACATTTCTTGTCTTGGGAAAACTTACCGAAAGGCCTTAACACAAATGTCACATATATAGATATAACAATAATGTCACAAATATGGAAATGATAAAGATGGAAAATGATGCTCTCCTCTTGAATAAACATCAAAATATACAATGCCACTCCATGGTTCTTGTGTATCAATTTTAGGAAATTCTAATACAATGTTTTACTGCACTGGAAACTGATATTAAGACATTTATATTTAAATGGAAGGAAACACTACACTATTATTTTAAATGAGTAGTAAATGATTCTACAATTATCACTTCTTTAAAATACAAACTATATATCATTCATATAAACTTTAACTTCATTACAACCAAGTTACAATTCTTTAAGGATGTGCTAAGTAAGAGTACGAAACTATATTGTGTACATCTTATACCTGAATCATGGAATGATGGTTCTGTAAGTTTTTCTGTGTAATATTTTGTAAAAACTGAGAGAATTAGCAAGGACTGGATAAAATGAAGATTTTCCAATAAATAAAAGGTAAATAGTGTTCTCGATAATGATTCATCAATAAAATACTATATGGAATGAATTAAGGGACGGTAATTAATACAACTATAGATACGTTATTTTGATAAAGAACGGTAGACTCAAGAGGTGAACACATACATACTTTCATATACCTTATTTTTGAAGTGTCACAAGATATATATTCCAAGTCAAAGAGGAATTATACAATTACAAAAATACAGTGCTCAAGCAAGAAGTTAAACTCAAGAGTCAAATTCACTCAGTACAGTGCTGAAACCTCTAATCTAAACTCAGCACTGTGAAGTAGTCCAAAATTTTGAAAACCTTGTAATTAAATATCCGCCAAGATAAAAGAAAATTAATTTTCAATGTTTTCTGTGAAGAAGGATTGTTCCTTTTCAAAGTGTTAAGGTCAACCACACTGAACTTATGTAGCTAATTACATCTGCATAGGATTCGTTACAATGATATCAAAGTGTATCTTTCCCTACACAGGTCTAAGGAACACTTATACATCAATATACCTGTACAAGACAGTTTTAATACAACATATTCTACCCAAGAGGAATTCTAATCGTAGTGACTAAAGAATATAAAAACAGCCTCAATAAAAAAAAATCACCTAAATGCTATCCCAGGCAAAAATATATAACAGTTGATTGACTGATATCAATCACTGACTAAATCAGTTTTATACTATAATCTGACAGAAAAGATAAAAATAAAAGTACTTTACAGAATGTAATTTAAATTATTTCTTACGAGCGAGCTGGCCATAAACCGCTGGTGAATTCTTCTTGGGAAATGAGACCACCGAGTCCCAAGCATTCTAAATGATTGAAATAAAAGGTCAGCTCACTAGTCACAACCCTGGAATATAGAGAAATGGAAACATATTACTATATTTGCAAATAAGATTTTTAAAATTCGCAAAATATGAGTGCAATACAAGAAGCACAAAGGCAAATGAGTCAGCCTTGAGCTATATGCTACACAGGTCATGTTATACACTACTGATACTTCCTAAGATCTCCACCAACAATAGTCATACGAAAAGGTATGTGATCCTATATCCAAATATCCCACATCCTTAAAAATTAATTTTCTATTGAGTAGGTCTAAGAATTCTGAAACTGACACTTTTAACAAATCCTGCTAGCCCCACTTGGGTTTGCAACAAAAAAAAAAAATCAATTAGTAACACCCCCCTTATCGCCCTCATTACTCTCCTAGAACACACAAGCATAAATATTCTTATACCACTAACCTTAACCTATTAATTCTTATTTGGAAGCAAAATAAAACCTTGCCAACACATAATGAAAAATACTGATAGCATCAGCTCTACCGTATGCAACTGTGCAATACTAAACTGCAGAGAAGACTTAAAAAAAAACTTTTACAAATTAAAAATATATATGCCCACTCAACAGCCTTCCTATAAAAAATTAACTAAAGAATTGGGATAATATTTTTTATTTACTGTACTGTCAATACAGGCAACCCTGTCCTCATCAAGTTACCCATAAGGAAGAAACAGCAAAGAGAAAACTATATTATAAACAGAAAAATATGTAAAGAAAATACTGGGAGGTGTCAAAGTGATCAGAGATGTTGACAGACTTTTCCCGGGATAAAAGACAAGGTATACATAGAAAGGAAGATGTGCCTGGAGTTGATTTTGAAAAATTAGCAGTAGAAGGAAAGAAACAGGCATCATATTGGTGCTTCTGTGGTTATTTAATACAACAAAATGAGTGCGCTGCTATTTCCTTAAGGATATGCGGTCTAAGCAGATACTGTAGTACAGAGCCACGGAACAATGCAGAATGTCATTCATTACAACAATACAGAAAAGAGAAAATGAGAATACAATTTATGTAGGGGTCACATACTGTTGCCATATAATTATTTGGGCAAACTACCTGAATTAAGGTGATTATGTGATAACCAGAAATTTTATCCAGATCTTAAGTTCGAAAAGTAACCAGCAGCAGAAGGTCATAAAATCTGCATATGAGTAATTGACTAGGACTGAGAAGTAATACAACAACAACAATACAAAGTCATCTGCCTAAGAATGTAGAGATTTCTTTGGAACTTATAAATGGCCATTAATATAGAGAAAAAGAGATACTGGAAAAGAAAAAGAGCTCAGTGCAACACCAATGTTGACCTAACAGGGAACAATAATAGTGTCATCAACTAATACTGAAATAATACAAAAAGATAAGAAGCTAGTGGTATGGTTAGAAAGGATTGGAATACAACCAAAGGAAAGTTGCTTGGCCAAAAAGCCTCCATGCCATACCCTAACAAAAATTTAAAAAATATCAAGAGCAGTCACATAAAAGACTCTTAAGAGGGGTACACCAGATATCAATAAGATAATAGTAATCAGTTGATATAAGCTTGTAGGAGCAATACTGGTGCTTAGTAAGTCAAGAATAAGATTCAAGGAATTCGAGAAAATGGATTTAAGAACAGCCTCATACTTTAGAAAAGTGCAGAGACCGAAGCAATGGGATGATAGTTGGAAAGATCAGAAGGGTCATATTT
>JAXCGZ010007643.1:2500-15000 GCA_037179515.1 Halocaridina rubra
TATATATATATATATATATATATGTATATATATATATATATATATATATATATATATATATATATATATATATATATATATATATATATATATATATATATATATATATATATATATATATATATATATATATATATATATATATATATACTATATATATATATATATATATATATATATATATATATATATATATATATATATATATATATATATATATATATATATATATATATATATATATATATATATATATATATATATATATATATATATATATATATATATATATATATATATATATATATATATATATATATATATATATATATATATATATATATATATATATATATATATATATATATATATATATATATATATATATATATATATATATATATATATATATATATATATATATATATATATATATATATATATATATATATATATATATATATATATATATATATATATATATATATATATATATATATATATATATATATATATATATATATATATATATATATATATATATATATATATATATATATATATATATATATATATATATATATATATATATATATATATATATATATATATATATATATATATATATATATATATATATATATATATATATATATATATATATATATATATATATATATATATATATATATATATATATATATATATATATATATATATATATATATATATATATATATATATATATATATATATATATATATATATATATATATATATATATATATATATATATATATATATATATATATATATATATATATATATATATATATATATATATATATATATATATATATATATATATATATATATATATATATATATATATATATATATATATATATATATATATATATATATATATATATATATATATATATATATATATATATATATATATATATATATATATATATATATATATATATATATATATATATATATATATATATATATATATATATATATATATATATATATATATATATATATATATATATATATATATATATATATATATATATATATATATATATATATATATATATATATATATATATATATATATATATATATATATATATATATATATATATATATATATATATATATATATATATATATATATATATATATATATATATATATATATATATATATATATATATATATATATATATATATATATATATATATATATATATATATATATATATATATATATATATATATATATATATATATATATATATATATATATATATATATATATATATATATATATATATATATATATATATATATATATATATATATATATATATATATATATATATATATATATATATATATATATATATATATATATATATATATATATATATATATATATATATATATATATATATATATATATATATATATATATATATATATATATATATATATATATATATATATATATATATATATATATATATATATATATATATATATATATATATATATATATATATATATATATATATATATATATATATATATATATATATATATATATATATATATATATATATATATATATATATATATATATATATATATATATATATATATATATATATATATATATATATATATATATATATATATATATATATATATATATATATATATATATATATATATATATATATATATATATATATATATATATATATATATATATATATATATATATATATATATATATATATATATATATATATATATATATATATATATATATATATATATATATATATATATATATATATATATATATATATATATATATATATATATATATATATATATATATATATATATATATATATATATATATATATATATATATATATATATATATATAATATATATATATATATATATATATATATATATATATATATATATATATATATATATATATATATATATATATATATATATATATATATATATATATATATATATATATATATATATATATATATATATATATATATATATATATATATATATATATATATATATATATATATATATATATATATATATATATATATATATATATATATCCACTACACCACAGAAGGTTAAAAGGAACCCAACCTTATAGCTTATATCTGCTATACATATAGAGAATGATATCTAAATAAGCATATATTAATCTAATATAACATGTATATTAGAATCATTCTTAAGATATAATTATGTTCTAATTGTGTATGTAGCGCCTTGACTTAGTAATCATAAGTCCTAGGTTCGAGTCCCGGTCGGGGTAAAAAAATGATTCATGTTTTCACATATATAATGTGCTTATTGGTTATTTCATGGCCCGAATGAGATTGGGAATTGAATTAAATGCTAAAATGAAGCCACGAGTGAGGTTGGGGAATCTGTAATATGAACATGTGGCATTCAGTTAGAATGCGTTCATTCCTTAGTATAGCAGATATAAGCTATAAGGTTGGGTTCCTTTTAACCTTCTGTGGTGTAGTGGTAGCGCCTTGACTTAGTAATCATAAGTCCTAGGTTCGAGTCCCGGTCGGGGTAAAAAAATGATTCATGTTTTCACATATATAATGTGCTTATTGGTTATTTCATGGCCCGAATGAGATTGGGAATTGAATTAAATGCTAAAATGAAGCCACGAGTGAGGTTGGGGAATCTGTAATATGAACATGTGGCATTCAGTTAGAATGCGTTCATTCCTTAGTATAGCAGATATAAGCTATAAGGTTGGGTTCCTTTTAACCTTCTGTGGTGTAGTGGTAGCGCCTTGACTTAGTAATCATAAGTCCTAGGTTCGAGTCCCGGTCGGGGTAAAAAAATGATTCATGTTTTCACATATATAATGTGCTTATTGGTTATTTCATGGCCCGAATGAGATTGGGAATTGAATTAAATGCTAAAATGAAGCCACGAGTGAGGTTGGGGAATCTGTAATATGAACATGTGGCATTCAGTTAGAATGCGTTCATTCCTTAGTATAGCAGATATAAGCTATAAGGTTGGGTTCCTTTTAACCTTCTGTGGTGTAGTGGTAGCGCCTTGACTTAGTAATCATAAGTCCTAGGTTCGAGTCCCGGTCGGGGTAAAAAAATGATTCATGTTTTCACATATATAATGTGCTTATTGGTTATTTCATGGCCCGAATGAGATTGGGAATTGAATTAAATGCTAAAATGAAGCCACGAGTGAGGTTGGGGAATCTGTAATATGAACATGTGGCATTCAGTTAGAATGCGTTCATTCCTTAGTATAGCAGATATAAGCTATAAGGTTGGGTTCCTTTTAACCTTCTGTGGTGTAGTGGTAGCGCCTTGACTTAGTAATCATAAGTCCTAGGTTCGAGTCCCGGTCGGGGTAAAAAAATGATTCATGTTTTCACATATATATATATATATATATATATATATATATATATATATATATATATATATATATATATATATATATATATATATATATATATATATTTATATATATATATATATATATATATATATATATATATATATATATATATATATATATATATATATATATATATATATATATATATATATATATATATATATATATATATATATATATATATATATATATATATATATATATATATATATATATATATATATATATATATATATATATATATATATATATATATCGCTCCCCGTCAGGGTCTAAGGTTAGTAATTGCATACTCTCAGGGTAACGATTACAGCTGCAAAAAACAATTCCCTCGTAAGAAGGCAACCGTCCTAGCCCTTAGAAGAAAAGGAAGTTCGTGACATAAAACCGAAACCATATATATATATATATATATATATATATATATATATATATATATATATATATATGTATATATATATATATATATATATATATATATATATATATATATATATATATATATATATATATATATATATATATATATATATATATATATATATATATATATATATATATATATATATATATATATATATATATATATATATATATATATATATATATATATATATATATATATATATATATATATATATATATATATATATATATATATATATATATATTATATATATATATATATATATATATATATATATATATATATATATATATATATATATGTATATATATATATTTATAACCAAGCAAGCACATTACATATGTCAAAACATGAATCAATTTTTACCCCGACCTTGACTCGAACCTAGGACTTATAATTACTAAGTCAAGGCGCTACCAGCTACACACCACAGAATGTATAAAAGGAATCCAACCTTATAACTTATATATGCTATACTTAAGGATGAACGCATTCTAACTGAATGCCACTATGTTCATAGTACAGAATCTGCAACCTCACTCGTGGCTTCATTTTAGCATTTAATTCAATTACCAATCTCATTCGGGTCATACAATAACCAAGCAAGCACATTACGTATGTGAAAACATGAATCATTTTTTCCCCCAACCCGGTCGGGGTAAAAAATGGTTCATGTTTTCACATATGTACTGTTCTTGCTTGGTTATTGTATGACCCGAATGAGATTGGGAATTGAATTAAATGCTAAAATGAGGTCACGAGTGAGGTTTTGGAATCTGTAATATGAACATAGTGGCATTCAGTTAGAATGCGTTCATCCCTAAGTATAGCAGATATAAGCTATAAGGGTGGATTCCTTTTATACCTTATGTGGTGTGTAGTTTTTAGAGCCTTTACTTAGTAATTTTAAGTCCTAGGTTCGAGTCCCGGTCCGGGTAAAAAATGATTCATGTTTTCACATATGTAATGTGCTTACTTGGTTATTGTATGACCCGAATGAGATTAGGAATTGAATAAATGCTAAAATGAAGCCACGAGTGAGGTTGGGGAATCTGTAATATGAACATAGTGGCATTCAGTTAGAATGCGTTCATCCCTAAGTATAGCAGATATAGGCTATAAGGTTGTATTCCTTTTATACCTTCTGTGGTGTGTAGTTGGTAGCACCTTGACTTAGTAAGTATAAGGCCTAGGTTCGAGTCCCGGTTGGGGTAAAGCAAAAATGAATCATATATATATATATATATATATATATATATATATATATATATATATATATATATATATATATATATATGTATATATATATATATATATATATATATATATATATATATATATATATATATATATATATATATATATATATATATATATATATATATATATATATATATATATATATATATATATATATATATATTTATGTATATATATATCTATATATATATATATATATATATATATATATATATATATATATATATTATATATATATATATATATATATATATATATATATATATATATATATATATATATATATATATATATATATATATATATATATATATATATATATATATATATATATATATATATATATATATATATATATATATATATACATATGAAACCATACACGTCCTATTGAATGTATGTTTTAACTGTACACAATATAAAACGCACACTGAAGAATCAAGATCTCGTTCCTTTATAATAAGCGCTTGTTCACACCTGTGTAATAACAAACAATATCTGATGCACCTGATTGGCTGACTCGTGATAACATTTTTTATATATTTTTCATGATTGGCTGATATGTAACGTGAAGGGAGGAGTTATGATAATATCAAACCCCCGTCCTATATCAACCATGATGGCGCTACATAGTTTACAAAAATAAGTGTAGAAAATTACATTTTTCTTTCTGTCTCTTCATTCATCTAAGTGCAGAAAAAAATATCTAAGGCAGATATCCATCTCTCTCTATCTATCCAGTTACCTATCTATATATCCCTTTATGTATGTATATATATATATATATATATATATATATATATATATATATATATATATATATATATATATATATATATATATATATATATGTATATATATATATATATATATATATATATATATATATATATATATATATATATATATATATATATATATATATATATATATATATATATATATATATATATATATATATATATATATATATATATATTCATAGAAATAAATTTATATATATATATATATATATATATATATATATATATATATATATATATATATATATATATATATATATATATATATATATATATATATATATATATATATATATATATATATATATATATATATATATATATATATATATATATATATATATATATATATATATATATATATATATATATATATATATATATATATATATATATATATATATATATATATATATATATATATATATATATATATATATATATATATATATATATATATATATATATATATATATATATATATATATATATATATATATATATATATATATATATATATATATATATATATATATATATATATATATATATATATATATATATATATATATATATATATATATATATATATATATATATATATATATATATATATATATATATATATATATATATATATATATATATATATATATATATATATATATATATATATATATATATATATATATATATATATATATATATATATATATATATATATATATATATATATATATATAAATATATATATATATATATATATATATATATATATATATATATATATATATATATATATATATATATATATATATATATATATATATATATATTTATACATTTATATATATATATATATATATATATATATATATATATATATATATATATATATATATATATATATATATATATATATATATATATATATATTTATATATATATATATATATATATATATATATATATATATATATATATATATATATATATATATATATATATATATATATATATATATATATATATATATATATATATATATATATATATATATATATATATATATATATATATATATATATATATATATATATATATATATATATATATATATATATATATATATATATATATATATATATATATATATATATATATATATATATATATATATATATATATATATATATATATATATATATATATAAATGAATCATTCTTTACCCTGACCGGGACTCGAACCTAGGACTTATGATTACTAAGTCAATGCGCTACCACTACACCACAGAAGGTTAAAAGGAATCCAACCTTATAGCTTATATCTGCTATACTTAGGAATGAACGCATTCTAACTGAATGCCACTATTTTCATATTACAGATTCCCCAACCTCACTCGTGGCTTCATTTTAGCATTTAATTCAATTCCCAATCTCATTCGGGCCATGATATAACCAGATAAGCACATTACATATGTGAAAACATGAATCATTCTTTACCCTGACCGGGACTCGAACCTAGGACTTATGATTACTAAGTCAAGGCGCTACCACTACACCACAGAAGGTTAAAAGGAATCCAACCTTATAGCTTATATCTGCTATACTTAGGAATGAACGCATTCTAACTGAATGCCACTATTTTCATATTACAGTTTCCCCAACCTCACTCGTGGCTTCATTTTAGCATTTAATTCAATTACCAATCTCATTCGGGCCATGATATAACCAGATAAGCACATTACATATGTGAAAACATGAATCATTCTTTACCCTGACCGGGACTCGAACCTAGGACTTATGATTACTAAGTTAAGGCGCTACCACTACACCACAGAAGGTTAAAAGGAATCCAACCTTATAGCTTATATCTGCTATACTTAGGAATGAACGCATTCTAACTGAATGCCACTATCTTCATATTACAGCTTCGCCAACCCCACTCGTGGCTTCATTTTAGCATTTAATTCAATTCCTAATCTCATTCGGGCCATGAAATAACCAATTAAGCACATTACATATGTGAAAACATGAATCATTTTTTACCACGACCGGGACTCGAACCTAGGACTTATGATTACTAAGTTAAGGCGCTACCACTACACCACAGAAGTTTAAAAGGAATCCAACCTTATAGCTTATATCTGCTATACTTAGGAATGAACGCATTCTAACTGAATGCCACTATGTTCATATTACAGATTCCCCAACCTCACTCGTGGCTTCATTTTAGCATTTAATTCAATTCCCAATCTCATTCGGGCCATGATATAACCAGATAAGCACATTACATATGTGAAAACATGAATCATTCTTTACCCTGACCGGGACTCGAACCTAGGACTTATGATTACTAAGTCAAGGCGCTACCACTACACCACAGAAGGTTAAAAGGAATCCAACCTTATAGCTTATATCTGCTATACTTAGGAATGAACGCATTCTAACTGAATGCCACTATTTTCATATTACAGTTTCCCCAACCTCACTCGTGGCTACATTTTAGCATTTAATTCAATTACCAATCTCATTCGGGCCATGATATAACCAGATAAGCACATTACATATGTGAAAACATGAATCATTCTTTACCCTGACCGGGACTCGAACCTAGGACTTATGATTACTAAGTTAAGGCGCTACCACTACACCACAGAAGGTTAAAAGGAATCCAACCTTATAGCTTATATCTGCTATACTTAGGAATGAACGCATTCTAACTGAATGCCACTATCTTCATATTACAGCTTCGCCAACCCCACTCGTGGCTTCATTTTAGCATTTAATTCAATTCCTAATCTCATTCGGGCCATGAAATAACCAATTAAGCACATTACATATGTGAAAACATGAATCATTTTTTACCACGACCGGGACTCGAACCTAGGGCTTATGATTACTAAGTTAAGGCGCTACCACTACACCACAGAAGTTTAAAAGGAATCCAACCTTATAGCTTATATCTGCTATACTTAGGAATGAACGCATTCTAACTGAATGCCACTATGTTCATATTACAGATTCCCCAACCTCACTCGTGGCTTCATTTTAGCATTTAATTCAATTCCCAATCTCATTCGGTCCATGAAATAACCAGTTAAGTACATTACATATGTGAAAACATGAATCATTTTTTACCCCGACCGGGACTCGAGCCTAGGACTTATGATTACTAAGTGAAGGCGCTACCACTACACCACGGAAGGTTAAAAGGAATCCAACCTTATAGCTTATATCTGCTATACTTAGGAATGAACGCATTCTAACTGAATGATTCATATATATATATATATATATATATATATATATATATATATATATATATATATATATATATATATACATATACATATATATATATATATATATATATATATATATATATATATATATATATATATATATATATATATATATATATATATATATATATATATATATATATATATATATATATATATATATATATATATATATATATATATATATATATATATATATATATATATATATATATATATATATATATATATATATATATATATATATATATATATATATATATATATATATATATATATATATATATATATATATATATATATATATATATATATATATATATATATATATATATATATATATATATATATATATATATATATATATATATATATATATATATATATATATATATATATATATATATATATATATATATATATATATATATATATATATATATAATATATATATATATATATATATATATATATATATATATATATATATATATATATATATATATATATATATATATATATATATATATATATATATATATATATATATATATATATATATATATATATATATATATATATATATATATATATATATATATATATATATATATATATATATATATATATATATATATATATATATATATATATATATATATATATATATATATATATATATATATATATATATATATATATATATATATACATATATATATATATATATATATATATATATATATATATATATATATATATATATATATATATATATATATATATATATATATATATATATATATATATATATATATATATATATATATATATATATATATATATATATGAGAACATAAGAATAGGGGACACTGCAACATGCCTACTGATACACACGAGGCTGCTCCAATTTTGAATGATATTTTCAGCTTTTCTAACCTATTCTATTCTTCTCTACCTATTTATTCAATTTTTCTCATTATGATTCTAATTAGCACTAACCTATTCATAGCCATCCTACCTTTGTCATATGTCTATCTAGTCTACATTTGAATATGTCTAAGATATTTTCATTTATTATCCTACTTGGGAGCCTTTTCCATGCATCATCTACTCTATTACCAAAACAATTTTTATCAGTTTCCCTTCTGAACCTAAATTTATCAAGCCTAAATCCATTATTACGAGTTTTGGTTTGATTTTGGATTTTTAAAACTTTATTAATATCACCCTTTTTAATTCCTTTAAACCATTTATACACCTCAATCAATTCCCCCCTAGCTCTTCGCCTCTCTCGAGAATGTAGATTAAGTTTTTTAATCTGTCCTCATATGGTAGCTTTCTGATATTTTGTATCATCTTGGTCATTCTTCGCTGCACTCTCTCCAAGGATTCAATTTCCATCCTATAATAGGGTGACCAGAATTGCAAAGTATTATCTCGATGGGGCCTAACTAATGAAATGTAGAACTGCAAAATAAATTTTTCGTCCTATTGCCAACACTTCTTGAGATAAATCCTAAAATTCTGTTTGCTTTGTTTCTGACTGCTGTACATTGCTTTCTTGGCTTAAGATTACTACTCTTAAGAACTCCCAAATCCCTTTCACACTGAGAACTCATGATTTCATGGTTATTTAGCTTATAACTTGTATAGTCATGCATATACCCATTTTAACTACTTTTCATTTTTCAACATTAAATTCCATTTGCTACTTATCCGACCATTCAGATAATTTATTTAGATCCTCTTGTAAAGCATGGATGTCTTCTTTTCCATTTATAATTCTACCTATTTTAGTGTCATCTGCGAATTAACTTAGGTTACTACTGATATCTGGATCCAGATCATTTAGATATACGATGAATAATAGAGGACCAAGTACCGAGCCTTGTGGTACCCCGCTAGTAACCGAGCCCCACTCCGATTTCTCTCCATTTATGCAAACCCTCTGTTTTCTGTCTATTAGCCATTCTTGGATCCATCTGAGAACAGTTCCCCGTATTCCATGAGCTTCAAGCTTTTTAACTAATCTTTTGTGAGGAACTCTATCAAAAGCTTTGCTAAAATCTTGATATATTATATCGTATTCTTCGCCACAATCTACTGCCTCGTAAACTTCTGAATAAAAAGACAGTAAGTTTTTAAGGCATGAAAAAACCCTTCAGAAACCCGTGTTGTGAAAGTTTTATCAGTCTGTTTAATTCTAGATGTGCCCTTATTTTATTTGTAATGACGGATTCTAGAATCTTACCCACTGTTGACGTTAAACTTACAGGCCTATAATCATTCTTTTTAACTCGTTCCAATTTTAAATATTGGTACCACATCTGCCAATTTCCACTCCATGGGTACCGATCCTAATTTTATTGAATTATTAAATAATGCAGTTAGTGGATAACTAAGCTCTTCCTTGCATTCCTTTAATATTCTAGCATATATTCCATTAGGTCCCGGAGATTTATGAGCCTTTAATTTATTTATTTCTTTTTTTACCTCTTCTCGCGTAATATTTATTGAACTAAGTATAATATCGGGACTGTCTCTGTAAATGGATTCTACCTCTGGAATATATTCCAAGTTTTCATTGGTAAATACAGATAAGAAATAATCATTTAAACATGTACACATCACTTTAGCATTATCTGTGATATGGCCATTGGCTACTTCAATTGGTCCGACTTTTTCCTTAAATTTTATTTGATAGTGTTGATAAAACCCTTTAGGATTTTCTTTAGCTTCTGCTATTTTAACTTTGTATTTTCTTTTCGACTCTCTATCTTTTTAACTTCCCTGTTTAACTGTATATATTGCTGCCTCACCTGATCGTCACCTCTTTTTAGTTTCCTTTATATTCCTCTTCTAATACCTATAAGATTCTTTATTCTATTGGTCATCCATTTAGGGTAATTTTTTCTTGATCTGAAAAGTTTCATGGGAATATGTCTTTCTGACTATTCTTAAGAGTCATGACAAAATTGTTATATTCCTCATCCAAATTTATATTAACTGACGGACTGCTGTTCTTTCCTGTGAGAGAATTTATTGTATTGATCTTATCTTGTGATAATCCTTGGCCTGTGATACTCAATTCTCGGGGTAATCTGCTACCTGCGACCTGACCTGCTGGATTAACTACCCACATCTGTACCCCAGAAATCCCATCCCATTCCTCATTAG
>JAXCGZ010007643.1:35000-37500 GCA_037179515.1 Halocaridina rubra
ATGGGGCCTCATTAAGATTGTTATACACAAATGCTGATGGATTAGCTGGTAAGGCAGTAGAATTAAAAGATAGGATTCACAACAGTAAGGCAGATATAGTAGCAATTACAGAGACAAAGTTGAGTGAGGACATAAACAGTGTCACAGTTTTTCCTAAGGGCTTCAGAATACTAAGGGTCGAAAGATCTGAGAGGACTGGTGGAGGGATAGCACTGCTCATAAGTGAGAGGATTCAAGTTGAAGAGATAAACTTGGCTATAGAAAGTGAGTTCAGGGAATTTCTTGTTGCTCGCATAAATACTGGGTCAGAGAGCATTATAATAACTGTTGTATACAACCCACCAAGGAACCAAAATAGGCTTGAAATTTATGAGGAAAGTCATATAGGTACGATTGAAGTCATAAACTCAGTTGTTAACATGGCGCGGGAGAAAAAATGTAGGATTTTGATTATGGGAGACTTTAATCATAAAGAGATAGATTGGATAAATCTTGACCCACACAGTGGTGAGGACTCCTTTGGGGCAAGATTCCTATATTGCGTACAAGGGAATTTCCTACACCAACATGTAATGGAACCAACAAGAGCCAGGGGTGGGGATGAGCCATCACTACTTGATCTGGTGTTCACAGATAATGTGTTGGATATTGAAAATATTGAGTATGAACCACCAATTGGAAAGAGTGACCACTGTGTGTTGTTGATGGAGTATATCATTGAAGACATTCTTCCTGAGAGTAGAGGCACTGAGGACATGAGGAGGAACTATCAGAAAGGAGATTACATCAAAATGAATGAGCTTTTTGCAGTTATTGACTGGAGAACCTTATTTTACAACAAATCTGTACAAGAAATGTATGACATCTTTTGTGAGAAATATGGGAAGATAGTAGATTGCTGCATACCTGTCACCAAAGTAGGTGTAATTCATGCCAGAGAGAAATGGTTCGATAATGGGTGTAAAAGAGCTAAGGAGTGGAGAGACAAATGCTGGAAAAGGTATAGGAGGAGAAAAAACATAAATGCCTGGCAAACCTACAAAAGAGCAAGAAATGACTACCTAAGTAAAAGGAGAGAGGCAGAGAAAGATTATGAGAGGGACATCACCAGGAAGGCTAAAGAAAATCCCAAGCTTTTCCACAGCTTTATCAGAGGAAAACTGAAGGTAAAAGAACAGGTTTTAAGGCTAAAGAGAAAAAAAAAAAAAAAAAAAAAAACAAACTTTATTTCCATTTCAATACAATGGGTATTCGTCAGCCAGGGCAAGCCCCAACCCCCCACTGTGGTGTCCAACCACAGCAGTTCCTGCCAGTAAACAGCTTAAACTCTCGGTCTTGGACGGGAACCGATCTATCGACCTCGTGAATGCGAAGCCAGCGCGTTACCACTGTACTAGCCAGCAGGTAAAAAATCATTCATATATATATATATATATATATATATATATATATATATATATATATATATATATATATATATATATATATATATATATATTATATATATATATATATATATATATATATATATATATATATATATATATATATATATATATATATTCACACATTCACACACATATACATACGTATATATATATATATATATATATATATATATATATATA
This sequence comes from Halocaridina rubra, assembly GCA_037179515.1. Lineage (NCBI taxonomy): Eukaryota > Metazoa > Arthropoda > Malacostraca > Decapoda > Atyidae > Halocaridina > Halocaridina rubra. The sequence continues at coordinate 36,629 of JAXCGZ010007643.1, forward strand.
TATATATATATATATATATATATATATATATATATATATATATATATATATATATATATATATATATATATATATATATATATATATATATATTATATATATATATATATATATATATATATATATATATATATATATATATATATATATATATATATATATATATATATATATATATATATATATATATATATATATATATACATATATATATATATATATATCTATATATTTCTATATATATATATCTATATATCTATATATATATACATATATATATATATATATATATATATATATATATATATATATATATATATATATATATATATATATATATATATATATATATATATATATATATATATATATATATATATATATATATATATATATATATATATATATATATGTATATATAGATATATATAGATATATATATATATATATATATATATATATATATATATATATATATATATATATATATATATATATATATATATATATATATATATATATATATATATATATATATATATATATATATATATATATATATATATATATATATATATATATATATATATATATATATATATATATATATATATATATATATATATATATATATATATATATATATATATATATATATATATATGTATATATATATATATATATATATATATATATATATATATATATATATATATATATATATATATATATATATATATATATATATATATATATAGAGATCTGCAAAGAATTGAACAAGGAGTTTCAGTCAGTATTTACAGTAGAAAATACCCCGCCCCCTCAGATTGCAGTGATAGAAGCTCAAGGGCCGGTATTAGAGAACATCAACC
>JAXCGZ010007643.1:52500-55000 GCA_037179515.1 Halocaridina rubra
AGATTGAGAATTGAATTAAATGCTAAAATGAAGCCACGAGTGAGGTTGGGGAATCTATAATATGAACATAGTGGCATTCAGTTAGAATGCGTTCATTCCTAAGTATAGCAGATATAAGCTATAAGGTTGGATTCCTTTTAACCTTGTTTGGCGTAGTGGTAGCGCCTTGACTTAGTAATCATAAGTCCTAGGTTCGAGTCCCGGTCGGGGTAAAAAATGATTCATGTTTTCACATATGTAATGTGCTTATTTGATAATTTCATGGCCCGAATGAGATTGGGAATTGAATTAAATGCTAAAATGAAGCCACGAGTGAGGTTGGGGAATCTGTAATATGAACATAGTGGCATTCATTTAGAATGCGTTCATTCCTAAGTATAGCAGATATAAGCTATAAGGTTGGATTCCTTTTAACCTTCTATGGTGTAGTGGTAGCGCCTTGACTTAGTAATCATAAGTCCTAGGTTCGAGTCCCGGTCGGGGTAAAAAATGATTCATGTTTTCACATTTGTAATGTGCTTATTTGATAATTTCATGGCCCGAATGAGATTGGGAATTGAATTAAATGCTAAAATGAAGCCACGAGTGAGGTTGGGGAATCTGTAATATGAACATAGTGGCATTCAGTTAGAATGCTTTCATTCCTATGTATAGCAGATATAAGCTATAATGTTGGATTCCTTTTAACCTTCTGTGGTGTAGTGGTAGCGCCTTGACTTAGTAATCATAAGTCCTAGGTTCGAGTCCCGGTCGGGGTAAAAAATGATTCATGTTTTCACATATATAATGTGCTTATTTGATAATTTCATCGCCCGAATGAGATTGGGAATTGAATTAAATGCTAAAATGAAGCCACGAGTGAGGTTGGGGAATCTGTAATATGAACATAGTGGCATTCAGTTAGAATGCGTTCATTCCTAAGTATAGCAGATATAAGCTATAAGGTTGGAGTCCTTTTAACCTTCTGTGGTGTAGTGGTAGCGCCTTGACTTAGTAATCATAAGTCCTAGGTTCGAGTCATGGTCGGAGTAAAAAATGATTCATGTTTTCACATATGTAATGTGCTTATTTGATAATTTCATGGCCCGAATGAGATTGGGAATTGAATTAAATGCTAAAATGAAGCCACGAGTGAGGTTGGGGAATCTGTAATATGAACATAGTGGCATTCAGTTAGAATGCGTTCATTCCTAAGTATAGCAGATATAAGCTATAAGGTTGGATTCCTTTTAACCTTCTGTGGTGTAGTGGTAGCGCCTTGACTTAGTAATCATAAGTCCTAGGTTCAAGTCCTGGTCGGAGTAAAAAATGATTCATGTTTTCACATATGTAATGTGCTTATTTGATAATTTCACGGCCCGAATGAGATTGGGAATTGAATTAAATGCTAAAATGAAGCCACGAGTGAGATTGGGGAATCTGTAATATGAACATAGTGGCATTCAGTTAGAATGCGTTCATTCCTAAGTATAGCAGATAAAAGCTATAAGGTTGGATTCCTTTTAACCTTCTGTGGTGTAGTGGTAGCGCCTTGACTTAGTAATCATAAGTCCTAGGTTCAAGTCCCGGTCGGGGTAAAAAATGATTCATGTTTTCACATATGTAATGTGCTTATTTGATAATTTCATATCCCGAATGAGATTGGGAATTGAATTAAATGCTAAAATGAAGCCACGAGTGAGGTTGGGGAATCTGTAATATGAACATAGTAACATTCAGTTAGAATGCGTTCATTCCTAAGTATAGCAGATATAAGCTATAAGGTTGGATTCCTTTTAACCTTCTGTGGTTTAGTGGTAGCGCCTTGACTTAGTAATCATAAGTCCTAGGTTCGAGTCCCGGTCGGGGTAAAAAATGATTCATGTTTTCACATATGTAATGTGCTTATCTGATAATTTCATGGCCCGCATGAGATTGAGAATTGAATTAAATGCTAAAATGAAGCCACGAGTGAGGTTGGGGAATCTGTAATATGAACATAGTGGCATTCAGTTAGAATGCATTCATTCCTAAGTATAGCAGATATAAGCTATAAGGTTGGATTCCTTTTAACCTTCTGTGGTGTAGTGGTAGCGCCTTGACTTAGTAATCATAAGTCCTAGGTTCGAGTCCCGGTCGGGGTAAAAAATGATTCATGTTTTCACATATGTAATGTGCTTATTTGATAATTTCATTCCCCGAATGAGATTGGGAATTGAATTAAATGCTAATATGAAGCCACGAGTGAGGTTGGGGAATCTGTAATATGAACATAGTGGCATTCAGTTAGAATGCATTCACTCTTAAGTATAGCAGATATAAGCTATAAGGTTGGATTCCTTTTAACCTTCTGTGGTGTAGTGGTAGTGCCCTGACTTAGTAATCATAAGTCCTAGGTTCGAGTCCCGGTCGGGGTAAAAAATAATTCATGTTTTCACATATGTAATGTGCTTATTTGATAATTTCATGGCCCGAATGAGATTGGGAATTGAATTAAATGCTAAAATGAAGCCACGAGTGA
>JAXCGZ010007643.1:60000-62500 GCA_037179515.1 Halocaridina rubra
GAAACTGCTCCTCTTAAATTACTACTTCTGTTTTGAGTGACTAAGTGCTTAGTTTAAAACTTTACCATAATTTCCATAAATCTGAAATCCTGCAGAGTATTGTGAGTACAAAACTTATATTTGTTGTAAGACGAGGCTGTTCATATTAAAGGAAAAAAAAATTGAGAACATTTTCGTGAGGAGAGAGAGAAGCTGCCGTCCAGTTCTGCCTTGAGGGAAATCTAGAAGAGTTGCCAGAGGTGGAGCCATCACATCACATTACCTAATTTTTTGTGTAAACTGGGGAAAGCTCTTAAGCCGTTTACCTGATCCTGTGGTTCTATATATTGTTAAAATCAGTATCCTTCCCATTTATATTAACTAGTTAGTTAGTTTGATACACGAAATAATTGAATAATAAAAAAAAAAAAATATCCACCTGTCAACAGTACTGAGTTAAGTTGCCAAGTAGTACAGCTGTCTTATTTTCTTCATTTTTTTGCTTTTCTTTTAGCTTTCTCTTTTACTATTTTTTTATTTTGTATATATATTGAGTTAAATGTAAAGTCTAATCCCGTGATAACATATCTTGGTTAGCAAGTCAGTTTATCAGTTAGGAAGAATAATATAGCAGAAACAGGTGGGTGCCACCTCAAACACAAATTCGAATTTTCCTTCAGGTTTGACTTTTGTTTTTCTTTTTCTTTTTATATTTAAATTACCATGGTCAAGTTTTTAAGTTAAGATGTGTGTTACCAGAAAAGAGATAAACTGAGTCACTAAATAGCACATATATGGAGATATAAAAATACTGTGTGAAGCTCAATTAAAAGTTTTTTTTTTCCTCTTTCTCGTCTTCTTTCTATATTCTGTGAGAGGGAGAACATAAAAATGAGGCCATCTCTGTCCCAAACCTCTCCCACCCAGGGGTCGGGAGAAGGGGTAACAATCAGGGGACTTAAACAGAGAATCAAGAAGTTAGAGGAAATGGTTATAAGCCTTGATGATAAAATTCGGAATATGGATGGAGAAATGAAAGAGAATGAAACACTCAGAGAACAAATAAGATCTTTGGAGGAAGCAAATAAAGCACAAGGGCAGGAGAGAAAGGAACTAGAAAAAAGAATAAAGAAGCTGGAAGGGGAAAAGAGTCAACTAGAATCTAGAATTTCTAAACAAGAAGATAAAAACAAACAGCTGAATGACAACCTAAAGGAATTAGATGTTAGTTCACTGCTCTCTTCTGATAGAGACGAGATTGCTGCTTGGAATGTCCAGATTAAGGAAAACATTGAACAGTTCAGAAAAGAGTTCCAGGAGCTGAATATGGAAAATGATGCCATGAAAACTTCCTTTGCTGATGCGCTAAAGGGGAATGTGGCAGTAAAAGAGGCTGTAAAGGTGGTGGCACTGGAAAGCATACAAACAGTTGACTATAAAGAGACAGTAATCGAAAAAATGAAAGACGTTGTGATGGAAAGGGCAAACCCACTCAACAGACAGGCACTTGATAAGGAGAAGACAGTGGTAATCTCAGGCATAAGTGAATCCCAGGAGCCAACATGGCAGAGGAGACTTGAAGAAAATAAAGCTAGGGTTGTAGACCTGATAAGAAAGCTTGGAGTAGTATGTGGTCCTGAGGATATTGTAAACATACACCAACTAGGTAAATATTCGAGGCAAGGAAAGCCGAGACCAACAAAAGTAACCTTTGAGAGAGGGGAAACATGTAGGGAAATATTGTTGAGAAAAAAAGTCTAAAAGACCTTCAAGAATGCAAAGAAGTGTTCATTAGACGATACAGAACACAGGAAGAGATGGGAAAGATCAAAAACTTGTTGCAAGAGGCAAGAAGGCTAAATGATGAAAGAAATGAAGAAGAGAAGAAAAATTTTCGTTACAGAGTACTTCCAGACAAAGGGGAGATAAAGAAGATAATGACAGAAGATCAGGGGATGGGGCCTCATTAAGACTGTTATACACAAATGCTGATGGATTAGCTGGTAAGGCAGTAGAATTAAAAGATAGGATTCACAACAGTAAGGCAGATATAGAAGCAATTACAGAGACTAAGTTGAGTGAGGACATAAACAGTGTCACAGATTTTCCTAAGGGCTTCAGAATACTAAGGGTTGAAAGATCTGAGAGGACTGGTGGAGGGATAGCACTGCTCATAAGTGAGAGGATTCAAGTTGAAGAAATAAACTTGGCTATAGAAAGTGAGTTCAGGGAATTTCTTGTTGCTCGCATAAATACTGGGTCAGAGAGCATTATAATAACTGTTGTATACAACCCACCAAGGAACCAAAATAGGCTTGAAATTTATGAGGAAAGTCATATAGGTACTATTGAAGTCATAAACTCAGTTGTTAACATGGCACGGGAGAAAAAATGTAGGATTTTGATTATGGGAGACTTTAATCATAAAGAGATAGATTGGATAAATCTTGACCCACACAGTGGTGAGGACTCATTCGGGGCAAGTTTCCTAGATTGCGTACAAGGGAATTTCCTACACCAA
>JAXCGZ010007643.1:67500-70000 GCA_037179515.1 Halocaridina rubra
ACATTACATATGTGAAAACATGAATAATTTTTTTACCCCGACCGGGACTCGAACCTAGGACTTATGATTACTAAGTCAAGGCGCTACCACTACACCACAGAAGGTTAAAAGGAACCCAACCTTATAGCTTATATCTGCTATACTTGGAAATGAACGCATTCTAACTGAATGCCACTATGTTCATTTTACAGATTCCCCAACCTCACTCGTGGCTTCATTTTAGCATTTAATTCAATTCCCAATCTCATTCGGGCATGAAATATCAAATAAGCACATTACATATGTGAAAACATGAATAATTTTTTTTACCCCGACCGGGACTCGAACCTAGGACTTATGATTACTAAGTCAAGGCGCTACCACTACACCACAGAAGGTTAAAAGGAACCCAACCTTATAGCTTATATCTGCTATACTTGGAAATGAACGCATTCTAACTGAATGCCACTATGTTCATTTTACAGATTCCCCAACCTCACTCGTGGCTTCATTTTAGCATTGAATTAAATGCTAAAATGAAGCCACGAGTGAGGTTGGGGAATCTGTAAAATGAACATAGTGGCATTCAGTTAGAATGCGTTCATTTCCAAGTATAGCAGATATAAGCTATAAGGTTGGGTTCCTTTTAACCTTCTGTGGTGTAGTGGTAGCGCCTTGACTTAGTAATCATAAGTCCTAGGTTCGAGTCCCGGTCGGGGTAAAAAAATTATTCATGTTTTCACATATGTAATGTGCTTATTTGATATTTCATGCCCGAATGAGATTGGGAATTGAATTAAATGCTAAAATGAAGCCACGAGTGAGGTTGGGGAATCTGTAAAATGAACATAGTGGCATTCAGTTAGAATGCGTTCATTTCCAAGTATAGCAGATATAAGCTATAAGGTTGGGTTCCTTTTAACCTTCTGTGGTGTAGTGGTAGCGCCTTGACTTAGTAATCATAAGTCCTAGGTTCGAGTCCCGGTCGGGGTAAAAAAATTATTCATGTTTTCACATATGTAATGTGCTTATTTGATATTTCATGCCCGAATGAGATTGGGAATTGAATTAAATGCTAAAATGAAGCCACGAGTGAGGTTGGGGAATCTGTAAAATGAACATAGTGGCATTCAGTTAGAATGCGTTCATTTCCAAGTATAGCAGATATAAGCTATAAGGTTGGGTTCCTTTTAACCTTCTGTGGTGTAGTGGTAGCGCCTTGACTTAGTAATCATAAGTCCTAGGTTCGAGTCCCGGTCGGGGTAAAAAAATTATTCATGTTTTCACATATGTAATGTGCTTATTTGATATTTCATGCCCGAATGAGATTGGGAATTGAATTAAATGCTAAAATGAAGCCACGAGTGAGGTTGGGGAATCTGTAAAATGAACATAGTGGCATTCAGTTAGAATGCGTTCATTTCCAAGTATAGCAGATATAAGCTATAAGGTTGGGTTCCTTTTAACCTTCTGTGGTGTAGTGGTAGCGCCTTGACTTAGTAATCATAAGTCCTAGGTTCGAGTCCCGGTCGGGGTAAAAAAAATTATTCATGTTTTCACATATGTAATGTGCTTATTTGATATTTCATGCCCGAATGAGATTGGGAATTGAATTAAATGCTAAAATGAAGCCACGAGTGAGGTTGGGGAATCTGTAAAATGAACATAGTGGCATTCAGTTAGAATGCGTTCATTTCCAAGTATAGCAGATATAAGCTATAAGGTTGGGTTCCTTTTAACCTTCTGTGGTGTAGTGGTAGCGCCTTGACTTAGTAATCATAAGTCCTAGGTTCGAGTCCCGGTCGGGGTAAAAAAAATTATTCATGTTTTCACATATGTAATGTGCTTATTTGATATTTCATGCCCGAATGAGATTGGGAATTGAATTAAATGCTAAAATGAAGCCACGAGTGAGGTTGGGGAATCTGTAAAATGAACATAGTGGCATTCAGTTAGAATGCGTTCATTTCCAAGTATAGCAGATATAAGCTATAAGGTTGGGTTCCTTTTAACCTTCTGTGGTGTAGTGGTAGCGCCTTGACTTAGTAATCATAAGTCCTAGGTTCGAGTCCCGGTCGGGGTAAAAAAAAAAATTATTCATGTTTTCACATATGTAATGTGCTTATTTGATATTTCATGCCCGAATGAGATTGGGAATTGAATTAAATGCTAAAATGAAGCCACGAGTGAGGTTGGGGAATCTGTAAAATGAACATAGTGGCATTCAGTTAGAATGCGTTCATTTCCAAGTATAGCAGATATAAGCTATAAGGTTGGGTTCCTTTTAACCTTCTGTGGTGTAGTGGTAGCGCCTTGACTTAGTAATCATAAGTCCTAGGTTCGAGTCCCGGTCGGGGTAAAAAAAAATTATTCATATATATATATATATATATATATATATATATATATATATATATATATATATATATATATATATATATATATATATATATATATATATATATATATATATATATATATATATATATATATATATATATATATATATATATATATATAT
>JAXCGZ010007643.1:75000-82500 GCA_037179515.1 Halocaridina rubra
CCCGTTCCTGCTCCCTCTTTGCAAGGCGGGGATCTCTGGACGGAAGGACCGACAACTGGGTGATGCTGTACATCACGGGGGGTTATGTGGTCTCCACATGACTCTCGGGAAGGTTTTCGTTTGTTGTTCTTCGTGGTGCAGGTTGAGGAGATGGAGGTAACCTCTGTTCGGGCTGTGGCTCATTCTCGGCCCGAGCAGCTGACTCTTGAGGTGCTGGGCAGGCCCAGCTGGGCAGGATAAGCTGAAGTCCTGGCTACCGGTTTGGGGGTGTGGGTTCTTGCACTGTACATTTGTTCCAGCTGATCATTTAACATTTCTGCTAGCTGGTTGGTGAATCCTTGAAGCAGTGTTCGTAGTTTGTCCTCCATTAATGTTGTTATTATTTCTGGAGTCCCAAAGGAAGACAACGAATTAGAAGACAGTGATCAAGCAAAGGTGAAAAATATTCTTGAAGCAGTAGGCTATAATGAACAGTGTGATTCCTCCGAGTGGGAAATAAGAAGACTTGGCCGAGAAAATGATAGAAAAAAGAGGCCAATACTTTTATTGTAGATGACCAGAAGAGGGGAAAATCAATTTTGGATAATGCAAAAAAGCTGAAGGATAAACAGGCTCCCTTTTCATCTATGTATGTGAAAAAATATATACATCCTGCTGTAAGAAGAGAGCTTGCTCGACTACGGAAGAGGAAGAAAGAAGTGAAGGAGAGACCAGAAAATCAAGGTGTTAATATCCATTACGACAATCAGCGTCGTATATTATTACGTAATGGTGAAATTATTGACAGGTATGCTCCTTCGTATTTTTAAGATGTGCACAAAATAACGTATTTCCCAGTGAGCTCAATATGTGTTGTTGGAATATTGCAGGTGTCAAGGACAAATTGAACAATTCTGATATTTTATAATTTATTCTCGGGTTTCATATAGTGTGGCTTTTGGAAATAAAAATTGTTGCTCGTATTAGTGTACCAGGGTTTTACACATATCATAACCCCTCTAAGTACTGTGGTAATAGTTGAGGCGTTGCAATGCTTGTAAAATGCTGGCTTTCAAAATATATTAAAAATGTAAATGTAAATGTTGAAACTTAAATTTTGCTAGAATTGTCATGTTTTCCAGGCTTTGTATTTGGTGGGGTATACATACCACCGAATGACTCTCCTTATTTTCAGCCAGCTTGTTTTGGTAACCTAAGCGCAGTTGTGAATGAACACAATAAGGTTGTACTATTCTTTATGATGAATGCTTCAATTCATACAAATATGAAGGGGTAATAGATACAAGTGTGAATGAAAATGGGAGACAATTGCTGAACCTTTGCCGTGGCAGCACAATGGTGATAGGTTATCAGTTAGTATTTAAGGGTAAAAGGTTAGAAGGAGGTTTATCCTTTAAAAGAGGGCCAAATTGGATATCTGAGATTGATGTATGTGTCTTAAAAGAAAATACACTGAAATATGTGAAATCTATTGAAATGAACCAGAATATAGTAGGATCTGACCACGCCCCACTGATGGTTCAACTTGATCGTAATGACATTCAGGAAACAGTGCCATCCTCGCTGATGGAGAGGGCTTTAAATTTAGGTAGTTCTTGCTATAATGTTCAATATATTGAAAACAGTTACACAACCTGGGGTCCTTCCTATAAGAATGTAGACTTGGACAGACTCAAATTAGTCATGAATGAAACTCAGCCCCCAGAATTATTAGAAATTCATAATGAGAACATTTTTAATATTTTAGAGACAGGTAATAAGAATAATGTAGCAAGAGACTGCAGAGTTTTTCAATCTGGGGAGTTAGAGTTTAATGGATGGGATCAAGACCACCCTCGATGGAGGAGAATATTTGAAAAAATGACCCAAAATTTATATGGAAATCTATTAACTGGAATGGCAATGTGGTGGAGCCCAATGATGTGCAACCTGAAGATGTCAATTTCAAGTTGCATTCCGAAAATTTGTTTAATCCTCAGACAGTTAATCCTAATCAAAGCATTGACGTGTCTTCCTTACCTAGTATTCCTATATTGGATGATCCCTTTACTGCTCAAGAGTTAGACATGGCAGTGCAGAGTATAAAAAAAGATTAGAGTTATATTGGAATGTGTCCTGGTTTATTTACGATGTTACCACAGACATGGTTATCCTTTTTCCTCACAGTTTTTAATTTCCTTTTCTTAAATGTCTTTTATCCATTTGCTTGGTGCCACAATAAAGTGATCACTCTATTTAAATCTGAGGATAGAAGAGATTGCTGATATTATCCGGGCATAAGTATAATGAACACCTTGGCAAAAATCTATGATATGCTTTTCATGAAACGGTCAAGTTTATGGTTTAATATAGATAAGTGTCAGGCCGGAGCTCAGAAGGGTAGAGGGTGTATAGAGCAGATTTTGGCTTTAAGGTTACTGATGGATTATGCTGCTTGCAAGAAGCAAAAATTGTATATAGTTTTTGTGGATTTTAGTAAGGCGTACGACAGGGTACCAAAACATGAATTAATCCTGTGTCTCAAGTCGGTGGGATGTGGAAAGGTTATGTTGTCAGCTATCCAAGATATTTATTCATGTACAAAAAGTGTGTTAAAATCTGCTATAATAACAACATCTATAGGTATACGCCAAGGAGTTCCTACGAGCTGCATTTTGTTGTCATTTATATGGATAAAATGGTGAGAATGATTAAAGAAAGAGTGGGAATTGATGTTTTTTTGGGAAATTTACATACTCTTTCAATGATGTATGACACGGTAATTGTAAGTACATCTCGTGAAAAGTGTATATCAAAACTTGAGGCTCTATTAGATTATTGTAATGCTTATGGTATGGTGATTAATGAAAAGAAGACAAAATATTTTATTGTTAATGGACAAGACAGAGATAAAAAATCAATAGTGATAAACAACATAACAATAGATTGTTGTAAAAAGTATCTGTACTTAGGTGCATGGTTTACTGATGATGCAAAAATGCACACAATACTTAAACAGCATGAAATCGATGGTACAGCAACAGTAAATAAGTTTAGTATATTCTGCATAAATAACATGAGTATGCCCTATGCATATAAGGTTAAAGTTTTTAAAGCTGATTTGAGTTCTTCACTTTTGTATGGCTCTGAGAGTTGGTTCACAAGTAATTTAGCTTGCATGGAAAAGCTTTATAACAAGGCAGTAAAGTGCTTATTGGAAGTAAGCAACAACACTCCAATATCCTTATGTTTAATAGAAAGTGGTTTGGAAACTTTAGTACATAAAGTTAATGAAAGAAGAAGAGGATTTTTAACAAAAAAAAAAATGCAACAGGTTAACAATGAAGAACCTTTCTATGTGGTAGTTGATATCTGCAGACGGGAAAATACACCTGGTTATCAATTCTTAAATTCATATATTACAAATAATGTGGAAGCTTCTGCTCTAAGTGGAATAAAAACTGTAATATTTAATAAACCCCAAGGTACCACAAAATATCTTACTATTGACAAATTTTAGATAGTCAGCTGACAGTACATAAAGTGTATAGTAGCAAAGAGTTTATACCAAATAATTTGCGAGTTGCATTCACAAGGTTAAGAGTAATGTCTCATGATTTGCGTGTAGAGACTGAAAGGTGGAGCAGAACACCAAGAGAAATGAGAGTATGTGCTTGTGATCAAATGGCAATTCAGAGTGAAGAACATGTGCTAATTGAGTGTCCTTTCTCCCAACCAGTGAGACTAAAATACAATATGTTACACTATCTGAGTGTCCAATCATTTTTAAATGAAGAGCTTCTTATTACCGAGTTGTGTCAGTATATTTATGAAGTACTAAAGTTGTACAGATAAGGAAGAGATTCAACCTTGTAATGAGGAAAGCATTGAATTTTTGTATGTATAGGTTAAATTGCAATAATTGGATGTAGTCTCTTCTTCTAAGTGTATTTCAGAATTAGGCATTAAGATATATATGATTATTTACTTTTGTTAGTAAGTTTGTGAGAATATTTGCAGTGTTCTTTAGGCTAAGATTTTTGATGGACAAAATATTGTTTCTATTACTTATTCTATTTTGTGCAAAAAGAAAAAAAGTAATATTTTTTGTAATACTTTTGTAATATTTTGTTAATAAACTATATATATGATGGTGTTTGACTCCGCTGGTGGTGTTGTCTGAGAAACTTGGTGTGAAGGTTTGGGGGTTTGTGGAGCCTTTGAAGTTTCCTTGGTAAGTTGTTTTGTCAATGGTTTGTCCAGATTCAGTCTTCTCCTTGAAGGACAAGGGGTTCTCTGGGGCATGGGCCTGTTTTCCACCACAGGTGCTACGACTTGCCTGGGAACTAGGTTTGTCGTAGTGGTTCTGGGTGGTTGTTTGGTTGATTGAGGATTCCTGGAAGGTTGAATGATGGTTTTGGGTTGAGTTGTAGTTGGTATGCGGTTTAGTCTCATTGGGCATTTGGGGTTCCATGCATGATGGTTCCCCTTGCAGTTTGGGCATCATGCTGTGGTTGTTTTGCCCTTGTTGTGGGCTTGGACACACTTCTCCGTGCTGCTTCTTCCACTGCAAACGGAACAGACTTCTGGAAGGGTGCATTGGGCTTTGTGATGTCCGAATCTCTGGCAGTTGAAGCATCTCAGTGGGTCCTTGATAAAGGGTTTGGTGGGGAAGGATCCCCAGATACCTTGATTTACTTTGTTGGGAACACGGCCCTTGAAAGTAAATACTATTGTAGGAGTTGGTTGTCCAGTCTTGGTGGTCTGACGTGTTGCTTCCGTGATGTATGGGAGAGCTTGAAGTGGTGCCATCTCCATTACCACGGGGTAGTTGCATACTACTCCTTGCAGGTCTTTTCTCCAGGAATTAGTTCCTGCATGAAGAAGTGGCGAGATGTTTGTAAGTATTTGTAGGCTTCTTCGTCCCTTGGTGTGAGGATCCATTGTCCTTGTAGGTTGGGCCGTGCAGCAATGTTGATGCCCGGCTCCATTTTTTCGAGTAGTTTCACAGCCTGATAATTTGCTGTTGGGTCCTCGCACAATATCTTGAATTTTATTGAAGCTCTTTGTAGCGTTCTCGTGATATGGACTTTGTGGCATGTCTTTGTCCTCTTGGTGATCGTCGAATGTCCCCGTGGTTTTGACTTGAGGCTTGAGTTTGAGTATTTGGAGAGCTCCGGTCGTTCTTCTTTTTTCTTTGTATAGTGGTCCATCCTTCGCTGGAGTCTTCTTCCTCGCCAACTGGAGGGCTTAGTTGCCTTTTGAGATCCATTGTGCACGCAGTTTTCTCCACCTGAGAACCTTCAGCAGCAGACCTGGATCAGTTAATGGTTGTAGGATAATATTTATAGAAAATTATAGTTTTCGCTGAGGAGATTTCAATGCGACAACCGAAGTAGATAGTAATCTGAAAAATTCGTCAAGTTAAATAGTTTTATTAGTTGCTAGTTCGGTAAAGTTTGATAAGTTAAATGGTTTTATAATTTAAGATATAAAGCTTAATGGTTTGGGAGAGCAAATTGTAACTTACCTTCTATTTTTGGTGAAGTTAAGTGGTTTTATTAGTTGATAGTTGGGTAAAGTTAAATAGTTAAATGGATAAAGTCAAATGTTTTTTTATGTTAAAGTTATATGGTTTCGTAATTTAGTGGTTTAGGAGAACAAAGGGGGAGGAGGAGGCCTTACCTATTCTATTCGTAGCTATTCCACTCCTAGAGTAGACGTTTTTACCAGCAGAAGGAAGTGCCCTAGAGAATTGAAAGGTGGATTCCACTTTTCACTATAGTAGCCACAAAACCTCCTACAGGGGAGGGGAGGGAATTGCAGGGGGTTGGGCCTAAGGGAACTGAAGGTTCCCTCCTATCAAAATGTGGGCTTATGGGAGGCGCCCTTGCTAAGCTAGTTTTACCTAACAGTTCCTACTCCACCTTGAAATAGACTGCAATAGGTGGGGCGATGAACCTGTCTGATTTAGTCGGAGTTTTAAGACCACGAAGGCTACCGTATTTCCACAGACAGGCCGGGGTTAGTAGGTGAAGGGATTAGTCTCCTGTTAGATAGAGTCTATCAGAAGGGATGGTGTATTCCGATAGATAGGGTCTATCAAAAGAGGTGGTGTCTACCGATAGACAGAGTCTATCAGAAGGGGTGGTGTCTCTCGATAGACAGGGTCTATCAGTAGAGGTAGAGACGTCTTCGTCGGCGCCGGATTTTCAGTTGAACTCTGGCGACGTTGGCTTAGGTTTATTTATTCAAACACTGTGGGATAAATAAAATATCAATCTTTCTTAGCAGTAGACAGCGATATCGTTAATCCCTGATGGTTCTCGAAGGTCAAGAACGTCTAGGAGAGCATGCAAAGCACGTGTTGTCAGTGTGAAAGGGATTTGGGAGTTCTTGTGAGTAGTAATCTTGAGCCAAGAGAGCAACGCACAGGAGTCAGAAATAAAGCAAACAGAATTATAGGATTTAGCTCAAGAAGTGTTGGCAATAGGACGGAAAAAGTTATATTGCAGCTCTATCTTGCATTAGTTAGGCCCCATTTAGATTATGCTGTGCAATTCTGGTCACCCTATTATAGGATGGAAATTGAATCCTTGGAGAGAGTGCAGCGAAGAATGACCAAAATGATGCACAATATAAGAAATCTACCATATGAGGACAGATTAAAAAAACTTAATCTACATTCTCCAGAGAGGCGCAGAGTTAGGGGGGATATGATTGAAGTGTATAAATGGTTTAAAGGGATTAACAAGGGTGATATTAATAAAGTTTCAAAAATTCATGATCAAACCAGAACTCGTAATAGTGGATTTAACCTTGATAAATTTAGGTTCAGAAGGGATATTGGTAAAAATTGGTTTGGTAATAGAGTAGCTGATGCATGGAAAAGGCTTCCTAGTAGGATAGTAAATGCCAATACCTTAGACACCTTCAAATGGAGATTAGATAGACAAATGACAGAGGTAGGGTGGGTAAGAATAGGTTAGTGCTTATTAGAAAAATCATAAAAAAATAGAATAAATAAGTAGAATAGAATAGAATAGGTCAGACATGCTGAAAATATAATTAAAAAATGGAGCTGCCTCGTGTGTGCCAGTAGGCATGTTGCATGATCCCCTATTCTTATGTTCTTATGTACCAAGGGATTATCTACTTACCGAAATATATCCGTAATTAGATATTAAGATATTTTATTGTTAATGAGTTTTTAATGACTTTGTCGGTTTTTCTTTGATTGAGGGTATTATTTCTTTTGGATTAGGCCTGTCTTACTATCTTTAAGTTTTTATTCTCTCAGATTACCTGGTCCTTTGTGTTTATACTCCCATTGTCATTGTTACTTGAGAAGGGGTCAAGTTAGGAACCGAAATATAGTTATTTTTTTCTGTGTTGTTTCACTGATGGGCTTCTTTACCATATATATATATATATATATATATATATATATATATATATATATATATATTTATATATATATATATATATATATATATATATATATATATATATATATATATA
>JAXCGZ010007643.1:90000-150744 GCA_037179515.1 Halocaridina rubra
GTAGATATAAGCTGTAAAATCTGTTTTACTTTTTCACCTTCTGTGGTGTAGTACATAACGCCTTGGCTTAGTAATTATTAGTCCAAGGTTAATCTCTCAATCGGGGTAAAAATGATTCATGATCTCACATATGGTATTGTGCATATTTGATCATTGTTTGTCACGAATGAGATTGGGACTTGAATTAAATGCAAAAACGAAGCAAGAAGTGAAGTTGGGGGAAACTGTAATATAAACATAGCTGCATTCAGATTGGATGCGTTCATTCCTAGTATAGCAGATATAAGCTGTAAGATCTTTTTTTCTTTTAGACATACTGTGGTGTAGTTTGGTCCGCCTTGGCATAGTTATTATAAGTCCTAGGTTCAAGTCCCAGTCGGGGTAAAAATGATTCATGTTTTCACATAATGTAATGTGCTTTTTTTTTTATTATTGTTGGTCTTCTTCTTCTTCTTCTTTCGACCTTATTAATCCCACTGAATAGCAGGGTCGGCCGCTCGAGTCAACTTCCTCCACATTTTCCTATCCCTTGCATCTCCCTCCTCCAATCCATCTTCAACCATATCCCTCCCCACCACGTTCATCCATCTGATCCACTGGCGCCCCACACTCCTTCTCCCTATCACTGGTATGTTCTTAGCTCTCCTGATTGGTTCCTCCTCCCTTCCTCTTACTACATGGCCATAGTATCTAAGACGAGCTTCCTTAGCCTTCTCTATGACATTACAAATTCCACACATTCTTCTTTTATCTCGACTCTCCCTTCTCTCCAGTACTGATATTCCAGCAATCCATATAACCATCCTCATTTCTGTTCTCTCCAACAGTCCCTCCTCTTTCCTCCTAAGTGACCAAGCTTCTGCCCCATATAGCAGTACAGGTCTGACCACTGTCTTGTATATCTTCATTCTGAGTTTTAACGGCATTTTCTTGTCTAAGATAACACTAGTCACTTCTTTCCATTTTCGCCATGCTTCCCTCACTCTCTGTCTCACTGCTTTCTCCGTCTCTCCCTCCTCTGTTAATACTGATCCCAAGTAGTTAAACTCGCTTCTCTGACTTAGCACTGTGCCATCTTCCATTTGGAGGTTTACCTCTTCCTGACCTCCTTTACTACTAACCATTAGCTCTGTCTTTCCTGGGTTTACTTTTAGTCCTCTCTTTTCAAGGGCCCTTTTCCATGCTAAAAACCTTTCTTGCAGTTCATCTTCTGTGTCTGCTAAATGACTAAATCATCGGCAAACATCAGTTCCCACAGCTCTTCATTATTTCTTAACTCTCTTGTCAAAGTGTCGATAACAACGAGGAACAAGAACGGACTCAGAGCTGATCCCTGATGGAGGCCGACCTCCACTGTGAATGCCCCAGTCTCCCCATACTTTGTCTGTACGGTGGTTCCTGACCCCTCATATATCATCTTCACTATTCTTACTAACTTCTCTGGTACTTCTCTCTTTCTCAAACACCAATACACCACTCTTCTCGGTACCCTATCATACGCCTTTTCAAGGTCCACAAAACACAAGTAAACTTTTCTGTTTCCTTCTAAATACTTTTCTTGGACTTGACGTACTATAAAAATTGCATCCACTATGCTCTTTCCTTTCATAAATCCGAACTGCTGCTCATGTATATCTATCAAGACTCTCAACCTTCCTTCTACTAATCTTTCTAATATCTTAAATACATGCTCCAAGAGCTTTATTCCCCTCTAGTTCCCACTATCTAACACGTCTCCTTTCTGTTTATATATTTTAATCATCCAGCTATCATTCCAGTCCCTTGGCATTTCCTCTACATCCCAGATCTTATCCAACAGTGTATGCTCCCACTCTTTTCCTAGATTTCCCAAAGCTTTGATCATTTCTCTTGTTACCTCTGACTTTGCTGCAGCTTTATTTGATTTTCCTTTCTTTATAGCATTTTCTACTTCACTTTCACTGAGAATTGCTATCGGTCCTCCATTTGGAGGGACAATTTCTAGTTCTTCATAATCGTTTTCAGTGTTTAAGAGATGTGAAAAATATTCTTTCCACCTTCTCTTGACTTCTCCCTCTTCTATTAGGATATTTCCATTTTCATCTTTTATGATTCCTATTTCTCCTATGTCCTGCCTGTTTTTTCTTCTCGATTCTGCAATTTTGTAAATCATCTTTTCTTCCTCTGGTGCTCCCCTCATCTCATACCACTCTCTCTTTGCTTTTCCCTTTGCAATGGCTACCATTCTCTTTGCTACTCTCTTTGTTCGTCTGTACTCTTCTCTTGTTTGGTGGTTGTTGTTTTCTTCCCAGGTTCTTCTGGCTATACTCTTCTCCTTCACAGCTGTTTGAAGGTCTTGATTCCACCACCATGTTTCTTTTTCTAGCTACTGCCTACCACTTGTCCTGCTACACACCTCTGCTGCTGCTGGAACAATAATCTCCTTCATATCAAGCCATATCTCTTCAGTTGACTCTGGCGTTCCATTCACATATTTCTCTTCTTGTGCTCTTTTCGCTTTATTTCTGAACTCTCCTGCCTTTACCCCATTAAGCTTCCAAGTTTTGATCCTCCTATTCCTGGCTGGGGGTTTTCTATACTTCACTAATTTCGACCTAAAATCTGCCACTACCAGTTTAAGTCGACCTACGACAGATTCATTTTGCACACTTTTGTATGTTACCAGATGACTTTTCCTTTTCTCAAATTGTATATTCATCTGACCAGATTCATAGCTTCTGCTAATTCCAAAAATCTATCACCCTCCTGATTCCTTCTACCAAACCCTCTTCCACCATGTATTCCTTCAAAGCCATCAGAACTCTCTCCTACATGGGCATTCATGTCCCCCGATAACACTAGCAGTTCACTTCTTGGAACTCCTTCTATATATTCTTCTAGTTTCCCCCTGAACTCCTCCTTCTCCTCCTCGCTACACCCTTGTTGAGGAGCGTATGCTGAGATGATATGCCATACTCTCTTATCTCTTATCTCTTATCCTTCCCGAATTTTAATCCCATGAGCCTGTCACTGATACGCTGGACTTCTGTAACACTTTCTTGCAAATCTGAATGAATAATAATTCCTACCCCATTTCTCCTTGTATCTTCACCAGTGTAGTAAACTTTATACCCCTCTCCCAGCTTTCTTGCACTCTTTCCCTTCCATTTAGTCTCTTGTATACATAAAATTATAATCCTCCTTCTCTGCATGACATCAACCAACTCTCTTCCTTTTACTGTGAGGCTGCCAACATTCCAATTTCCAATTCTCATCCTTTCTTTCCTTTTCCAATCCTTACTCCTCACTATCTTCTTTAGCCACAGTCGTGACCACTGCGGTACCCCTTGCTCAATTACCACTGCTGCCAGGGGAAACTGCAGCACGTCGCTTAAGGGGTACGCCCTAGCCCTATTGAATTCCACTAACTCGCGATTCATTATTTAGGTTTTGCCACTGTTTTCATGCACGGTTGGCCAGACCTGACAGCAACTCTCCCTATTTGCCCGGGTTTGAGACAGGCAGCAAGTTGGACTGGCTTGCCCCCCACTGGCTGGATTACTTATTTGATTATTGTTGGTTCAAAATGATATTGGGAGTCGAAGTAAATGTGAAAACGAAACCACGAGTGAATTTGGGAATCCTGTAATATGAACATAGTAACATTTAGATAGAATACGTTCATTTCTAGTGTTGCATATATAAGCTGTAAGATCTATTTCCTTTTTAGACCTTCTGTGGTGTATTTGGTATCACCTTGGCTTTGTAATTATAATACCTAGGTTCAATTCCCGGTTGGGGTAAAAATTATTCATGTTTTCACATATGGTACTATGCTTATTTAATTATTGTTGGTCCCGAATGAAACTGACAGTTAAAATAAATGCGAAAACGAAGCCACAAAAAAGGTTTGAGGAAACTGTAATATGATCAGAGTTGTATTCAGATAGAATGCATTCATTCCTAGTATCACATATATAAGCTGTAAGTTCTTTTTCCCCTTTTCACCTTCTGTGGTGTAGTTGGTAGCACCTTGGCTTAGTAATTACAAGTCCTAGGTTCAATTTCTGGTCAGGGTAAAACATTTTCATATTTTTACTTATAGTAATGTGCTTATTGATTACTGTTGGTCTCGACTGAGATTGGGAGTTGAAATAACTGCGAAAACGAAACCATGAGTGAGGTTGGGGGAAATTGTAATGTGAACATAGTGGCTTTTTGACAAAATATGTTTATTTATAGTATGGCAGATATAATCTGTAAGGTCTGTTTTCCTGTTAGCCCTCCTGTGGTGTAGTTGGTAGCGTCTAGGTTTAGTAATTATAATTCCTAGTTTCAAGTTCCAGTCGGGGTAAAAATGATTCAAAACAAAAACAAAACAAAACAAAACATTTATTTCCATTTTTGTACAATGAAAATAATGTGCTTATTTCATTACTGATGGTCCCGAATAAGATTGGGAGTTGAATTTAAAGTAAAAACAAACTACGAGTGAGGTTGGAGGAAACTGTAATATGAAGATAGAGGCATTCAGATAGAATGTGTTTATTCCTAGTACAGCATATATAAGCTGCAAGGTCTAATTCCCTTTTAGACCATGTGTGGTGTAGTTGGTGAAGCCTTGACTTAGTTATTATAAGTCCTAGGTTCAAGTCCTGGTCGGCTAAAAATGATTCATGTTTTCACATATTGTTACGTGCTTATTTGATTATTGCTGGACATGAATGAGATTGTGAGTTGAATTAAATACAAAAATGAAGCCACGAGTGAGGTTGGGGGAAACTGTAATATGAACATAGTGACATTCAGATAATAATGTGTTCATTCCTGGTAAAGCAGTATTAAGCTGTAAGGTCTGCTTCCTTCTTACACCATCTGTTTTGTAGTTGGTAATGCCTTGGTTTAGTAATAAAAAGTCCTAGGTATCATGTCCTGCTCGGGGTAAAAATGATTCATGCTTTCACAAATGATAATGTGCCTATTTAAATGTGCTTCTTTAATTGGTGTTGGTCCTAATAAGATTTAAAACTAAATTATATGCAAAACTGAAAACACCACTGAGTTTGGAGAAAACTTTAATATGAACATAGTGGCATTCAGATAGAATGCGTTCATTCCGAGTATAACACATATAAGCTGTAAGATCTGGTTTCCTTTTACGCTTTCTTTGGTGTAGTAGATAATGCCTTGACTGAGTAATTATTAGTCCTAGGTTCATGTTGCAGTCGGGGTAAAAAGGATTAATGTTTTCACATATGGTAATGTGCTTATTTGATCACTGCTCACCACGAATGAGATTGGGAGTTGAAGTAAATGCAAAAACAAAGCAACTAGTGAAGTTGGGGGAAACTGTAATATGAACATAGTGGCATTCATACAGAATGCATTCATTCAAAGTGTAGCAGATATAAGGTGTAGGATCTGTTTTCCTTTTATACTTTCTGTAGTGTAGTGTGCAGCGCCTTGGCTTTGTAGTTATAAGTCTTAGGTGCAAGTCTCTGTCGGGGTAAAAAGGATTCATGTTTTCACATATGGTAATGTGCTTATTTGATTATTGTTAGTCCTGAATGATATTGGGAGTTGAAGTAAATGTGAAAACGAAACCTCGAGTGAGGTTTGGGGAAACTGTAATATGAATATAGTGGCCTTCAGATAGAATGCATTCATTCCTAGTATAGCAGATATAAGCTGAAAGGTCTGTTTCCCTCTTAGACCTCCTCTGGTGTAGTTGGGAGCTCCTTGGCTTTGTAATTATAAGTCCTAGGATGATGTCCTATTTGGGGAAAAATATTTATGTTTTTACATATTGTAATATGTTTATTTGATTATTATTGGTCCCTAATGAGACTGAGGGTTGAATTAAATGCAAAAACAAAACCACAAGTGAGTTTTGGGGAAACTGTAATATGAACATAGTGGCATTCAGATAGAATGCGTTCATTCCTAGTATCGCACAGATAAGCTGTAAGGTCTTTTTCCCATTTAGACCTTCTGTGTTGTAGTTGGCAGCACCTTGGCTTAGTAATTACAAGTCCTAGGTTCAATTCCTGGTTTGGGTAAAAATGATTCATGTTTTCACTTATAGTAATTTGCTTACCTGATTATTGTTGGTCCCGAGTGAGAATGGGAGTTGAATTAACTGCAAAAACAAAAGCATGAGTGAGGTTGGGGGAAATTGCAATATGAACATAGTGGCTTTATGATAGAATATGTTTATTTATAGTATAGCAAATATAATCTTTAAGGTCTGGTTTCCTGTTAGACCTCTTGTGGTGTAGTTGGTAGCATCTTGGTTTGGTAAATATAATTCCTAGCGTCATGTCCCTGTCGGGGTAAAAATAATTCATGTTTTCACATATGATTATGTGCTTATTTTGTAATTGATGGTTCCGATTGAGAATGGGAGTTGAATTTAAAGCCAAAACAAACCACGAGTGAGGTTCAATTAAACTGTATTATGAATATAGTGGCACTCAGATAGAACGCGTTCATTCCTAGTAAAGCATATATAAACTGTAAGGTCTTTTTCCCTTTTAGACCGACTTTTGTGTAGTTCGTAAAGGCTTGGTTTAGTAATTATAAGTCCTAGGCTTAAGTCTTGGTCGGGGTAAAAATGTTTCATGTTTTCACATATGGTAATGTGCTTATTTGATTATTGCTGGTCTTGAATGAGATTGGGAGTTGAATTAAATGCAAAAACGAAGCCACGAGTGAGGTTGGGGGAAACTATAATATGAACATAGTAGCATTCAGATAGAATGCGTTCATTAATAGTAAAGCAGTAATAAGCTGTATGGTCTGTTTGCCTTTTAGACCTTTTGTGGTGTAGTTGGTTGTGCCTTGGCTTAGTAATAATAAGTTCTAAGTCCAAGTCCTGGTCTGAGTAAAAATGATTCCTGCTTTCAAAACTTTTAATGTGCTAATTTAATTGTTGCTGGTCCAAATGGGATTGTAGGATAAATCAAATGCCAAATTGAAAACACGAATGAGGTTGGAGGAAACTCTAATATGAACATAGTGGCATTAAGATAGAATTCGTTCATTCATAATATAGCAAATATAAGTTGTAAGGTCTATTTCAGTTTTAGGCCATCTGTGGTGTAGTTGGTAAAGCCTTGACTTAATAAATATAAGCCGTAGGTTCAAGTCCTGGTAAGGGTAAAAATGATTCATGTTTTCACATATGGTAATGTGCTTATTTGATTATTGCTGGTCCTGAATGAGATTGGAAGTTGAATTAAATGTAAAAACGAAGCCACGAGTGAGGCTGGGGAAACTGTAATATGAACATAGTGGCATTCAGATAGAATATGTTCATTCCTCGTAAAGCAGTAATAAGCTGTAAGGTGTGTTTTACTTTTCGACCTTCAGTGGTGTAGTTGGTAGTGCCTTGGCTTTGTAATAATTAGACCTAGGTTCAAGTCCTGGTTGGGTAAAAATAATTCATGCTTTCACAATTGGTAAGGTGCTTATTTAATTGTTGTTGGTCCAAATGAGAATACAAATTAAATTAAATGCCAAATTGAAAACACGAGTGATATTGGAGGAAACTGTAATATGAACATTGTGGCATTCAGATAGAATGCGTTCATTCCAAGTATAACAGATATAAGTTGTAAGATCTGTTTTCATTTTACACCTTTTGTGGTGTAGTTGGTAGTGCCTAGGCTTAGTGATAATTAGCCCTAGGTTGAGTCGCGGTCGAGGTAAAAATTATTCATGTTTTCACATATGGTAATGTGCTTATTTGATCACTGTTGGTCTCGAATGATATTGGGAGTTGAAGCATAAGCGAAAATGAAACCACGAGTGAAGTTGGGGGAAAATGTAATATGAATATAGTGGCCTTCAGATAGAATGCGTTCATTCTTTGTATAGTAGATATAAGATGAAAAGTCTATTTCCCTTTTCAACCCTCTGTGGTGTAGTTAACAGTGCCTGTGCTTTGGAATTATAAGTCCTAGGTTCAAGTAACAGATGGGAAAAATGATTCATGTTTTCACGTATGGTAATACCTTTTTTTGATTATTATTGGTCCCTAATGAGACTGACATTTGAATCAAATGCGAAAACGAAACCACAAGTGATGTTTGTGGCAACGGTAAAATGAACTGAGTGGCATTTAGATAGAATGCGTTCCTTCCTAGTAAAGCAGACATGAGGTGTAAGATATGTTTCCCTTTTAGACCTTCGCTGGTGTGGTCAGTAGTGACTTAGCATAGTAACAATGACTCCTAGGTTGAAGTCCTTGTCGGGGTAAAAATGATTCATGCTTTCACATATTGTAATGTGCGTATTTAATTGCTGTTGGTCCCAAATGAGATTGGAAGCTAAATTAAATGCAAAGCGAGTTAGGCTGGAGGAAACTTTTATATGAACATAGTGGCATTCAGATAGAATGCCTTCCTGCCGAGTAGAGCTTATGTAAGCTGTAAAATATGTTTTCCTTTTACACCTTCTGTGGTGTAGTTGGTAGCACCATGCCTTAGTAATTCAAAGTCCTAGGTTCATGTCCCAGTCGGGGAAAAGCGATTCATGTTTTCACATATGGTAATGTGCATATTTGATCACTGTTCGCCAGGAAAGAGACTGGGAATGGAATTAAATGCAAAAAATGAAGCAAAGAGTGAAGTTGGGAGAAATTGTAATATGAACATAGTAGCATTCAGATTGGATGTGTTCTTACTTAGTATAGCAGATATAAGCTGTAAGTTCTTTTTTTCCTTTTAGACCTCCTGTGTTGTAATTTTTAGCACCTTGGCTTAGTAATTATAAGTCATGGGTTCAAGTCCCAGTTGGGGTAAAAATGATTCATGTTTTCACATATGGTAATGTGCTTATTCGATTATTGTTGTTCCCGAATGATATTGGGAGTTGAAGTAAATGTGAAAATGAAACTACTAGTGAGGTTGGGGGAACCTGTAATATGAATAGAGTGGCATTTAGATAGAATGCATTCATTTCTGGTATAGCAGATATAAGTTATAAGGTCAGTTTCCTTTTGAGACCTTCTGTGGTGCAGTTGGTATCGCCCTGACAGTTGAATTAAATGCTAAAGCAAAACATCAAATGAGGCTTGAGACAACTGTAATATGATCATAGTTGCATTCAGATAGAATGCATTCATTCATTCTGTCGTAGATATAAGCTGTAAGGTCTCTTTCCTTTTTAGACCTTCTGTAGTGAAGTTGGTAGCATCTTGGCTTAGTAATTACAAGCCCTAGGTTCAAATCCGGGTCTTGGTAAAAATTATTCATGATTTTACTTATAGTAATGACCTTATTTGATTATAGTTGGTCCCGAATGAGATTGGGAGTTGCATTAACTGCGAATACGAAACCATGGGTGAGGTTGGGAGAAATTTAATATGAACATAGCGGGTCCTGATCGGGGTAAAAAAGATTCATGCTTTCACATATGGTAATATGCTTATTTGCTTATTGTTGGTTACGAATGTATTGGGAGTTGAAGTAAATGCAAAAACGAAACCACGAATGAGGTTGTGGGAAACTGCAATATGAACATAGTTGCCTTCATATAGAATACGTTCATTCCTAGCATAGTATATATAAGTTGAAATGTCTGTTTCCCTTTAAGATCTCCCGGGGTGTAGTTGGCAGTGCCAAACCACAAGTGAGTTTTGGGGAAACTGTAAAATGAACATAGAGGCATTTAGATATAATGCATTCATTACAAGTATAGCAGATTTAAGCTTAGTCCTAGGTTCATGTCGCGGTCGGGGCAAAAAGGATTCATGTTTTGACATATGGTAATGTGCTTGTTTGATCACTGCTCACCACTAATGAGACTGGGAGTTGAATTAAATGCAAAAACAAAGCAACGAATGAAGTTGGGGGAAACTTTAATATGAACATAGGGGCATTCATATAGGATGCATACATTCCTAGTATAGCAGATATAAGCTGTCAGGTCAGTTTTCCTTTTGGACTTTTTGTGGTGCAGTTTGTAGTGCCTTAGCTTTGTAGTTATAAGTTTTAGGTTCAAGTCTCGGTATGGGTAAAAAGGATTCATGTTTTCATATATGGAAATGTGTTTGACTATTGTTTTTCCTGAGTGATATTGGGAGTTGAAGTATATGCGAAACGAAAGCAAGAGTGATGTTGGGGGAAACTCTAATATGAACATAGTGGCCTTCAGAGAGAATGTATTCCTTTTTAGTATAGTAGATATAAGCTGAAAGGTCTGTTTCACTTTTAGACCTCCTTTGGTGTAGTTGGCAGTTCCTTGGCTTTGTAATTATAAGTCCTACGATCAAGTACCAGTTGGGGAAAAATTATTTATATTTTCACATATGGTAATATGTATATTTGATTATTATTGGTCCCGAATGGGACTAAGCGTTGAATTAAATAAAAAAAAAAAAACCACCAGTGAGTTTTGGGGAAACTGTAAAATGAACAGAGTGGCATTCAGATAGAATGCGTTCATTCCTAGTATCACAGAGATAAGCTGTAATTTCTTTTTCTCATTTAGAACTTCTGTGTTTTAGTTGTTAGCACTTTGGCTTAGTAATTACAAGTCCTAGTTGCAGTTCCCAGTTGGGGTTAAAATGATTCATGTTTTCACTAATAGTAATGTTCTTATTTGATTATTGATGGCCCTGAATGAGAATGGGAATTGAATTAACAGCGAAAATGAAAGCATGAGTGAGGTTGGGGGAAATCGTAATATAAACATTGTGGCTGTCTGATAGAATGCGTTAATTTATAGTATAGCATATTTAATCTTTAAGGTCTGGTATCCTGTTAGACCTTCTGTGGTGTAGTTGGTAGCATCTTGGTTTGGTAAATATAATTCCTAGCTTCATGTCCCTATCAGAGTAAAAATTATTCGTGTTTTCACATATGATTGTGTGCTTATTTGATTATTGATGGTCCCGAATGAGATTGGGAGTTGAATTTAAAGCCAAAACAAACCGCGAGTGAAGTTCGATTAAACTGTATTATGAACATAGTGGCATTCAGATAGAATGCTTTCATTCCTTGTAAAGCAGACATAAGCTATAATGCCTGCGTCGCTTTTACACCTTCTCTGGTGTAGTAAGTAGTGCCTTGGCTTAGTGACAATAAGTCCTAGGTTCAAATCCTTGTCGAGGTAAAAATGATTCATGCTTTCACAAATGGCAATGCGCTTATTTAATTGTTGTTGGTCCTAAATGAGATTGGAAGTTAAATCAAATGACAAACTGAAAATACGAGTGAGGTTGGGGAAACATGAATATGAATATAGTGGCATTCAGATAGAATGCGTTCATTCTGCGTATAGCAGATATAAGCTGTAAAATCTCTTTTCCATTTACACCTTCTGTGTTGTAGTTGGTAGCACCATGCCTTAGCAATTAAAATTCCTAGGTTCATGTCCCAGTCAGGGAAAAATGATTCATGTTTTTACATATGGTAATGTGCTTATTTGATTATTGTTGGTCCGAATGATATTGGAAGTTGAAGTAAATGTGAAAACGAAATAACTAGTGAGGTTGGGGGAACCTGTAATATGAATAGACTGGCATTTAGATAGAATACGTTTACTTCTAGCATAGCAGTTATAAGCTGTAAGGTCTGTTTCCTTTTTAGACCTTCTGTAGTGCAGTTGGTATCGTCTTGGCATTGCAATTATAATTCCTAAGTTCAATTCTCGGTTGGGGTAAAAATTATTCATGTTTTCACATATGGTAACATGTATATTTGATTATTGTTGGTCCCGAATGACACTGACAGTTGAATTAAATGCTAAAACAAAACATCAAATGAGGCTTCAAGCAACTGTAATATGATCATAGTTGCATTCAGATAGAATGCGTTCTTTCCTACTGTCGCAGATATAAGTTGTAAGGTATTTTTCCCTTTTAGACCTTCTGTAGTGTAGTTGGTAGAATCTTAGCTTAGTAATTACAAGTCCTAGGGTCAAATCCGGGTCTTGGTAAAATTTATTCATGATTTTACTTAGAGTAATGTGCTTATTTGATTATTCTTGGTCCCGAATGAGATTAGGAGTTGATATTAAAGCAAAAACAAACCATGAGAGAAGTTGGAGGAAACTGCAATATGAACATAGTGGCATTCAGATAGAATACGTTCATTCCTAATTTAGCAGATATAAGCTGTAAGGTCTATTTCCTTTTAGACCGTCCTTGGTGAAGTTAGTAAAGCCTTATAATTACTAAGCCAAGGCTTTACTAACTACACCACGGAAGGTCTAAAAGGAAATAGACCTTACAGCTAATATCTGCTATATTAGGAATGAACGCATTCTATCTAAATGCCATTATGTTCATATTACAGTTTCCTCCAACTTCATTCATGGTTTGTATTTGCTTTAATATCAACTCCTAATCTCATTTGGGACCATCAATAATCAAATAAACACATTACCCTATGTGAAAACACGAATCATTTCTACCCCGATCAAGAATTGAAGTTAGGAATTATAATTACCAAACCAAGACACTACCAACTACACCACAGAAGACCTAACAGGAAAACAGACCTTAAAAATTTTACCTGCTATAATATAAATAAAAGTATTTTGTCAGAAAGTCACTATGTTCATATCACAATTTCTCCCAACCTCATTCATGGTTTCGTTTTCGCAGTTAATTCAACTCCAAATCTCATTCAGGACCAACAATAATCAAATAGCACATTACTATAAGTGAAAACATGAATAATTTTTGCCCCCACTGGGAAATGAACTAAGCACTTGTAATTACTAAGCCAAGTTGCTGCCAACTACACCGGAGAAGGTTTAAACAGGAAAAAGAACTTACAGCTTATATCTGCGATACTAGGAATGAACACATTCTATCTAAATGCCACTCTGATCATATTATAGTTCCCCCAATCCTCACTTGTGGTTTCATTTTTTAATTTAGGTAAACTGTCTGTCTCATTTAGAACCAACAATAATCAAATAAACATATTACCATGTATGAAAACATGAATAATTTTTACCCCAACTGGGAATTGAACCTACTACTCATAATTACAGAGCCAAGGAGATACCAACAACAACACAAAAGGTCTATAAAGGAAATAGACCTCACAGATTATATCTGCTATATAAGGAATGAACGTATTTTAACTAAATGCCACTATGTTCATATTACAGGTTGACCCAACCTCACACGTGGTTTCGTTTTCGCATTTAATTCAACTCCCAAAATCAGTCGGGACCAACAATAATCAAGTAAGCACATTACCTTATGTAAAAACATGAATTATTTTTACCCATCTGGAACCTGAAGCTAGGACTAATAATTACTTAGCCAAGGCACTACAAACTACATCATAGAAATTCTAAAAGGAAAACAGACCTTACAGCTTATATCTGCTTTACTGGAAATGAACGCATACTATCTGAATGCCACTTACGTTACATTACAGTTTCCCCCAACTTCACTTGTTGCTTCGTTTTTGCATTTAATTCAACTCCCAGTCTCATTCGTAATGAGCAATGGACAAATAAGCACATTACCATATGTGAAAACATAAGTCAGTTTTTCCCTAACCGCGACATAAACCTAGGATTAATAATTACTAAGCCATGGCACTACCAACTACACCATAGAAGGTATAAAAGTGAAACAGATCTTACAGCTTATGTCTGCTATACTCGGAATGTACGCATTCTATCTGAATGCCACAATGTTCATATTTCAGTTTCCTCCAACCTCACTCATGTTTTTAGTATAAAATTTAATTTAACTTACAATCTCATTTGGAACAAAAACAATTAAATAAGCACATTACCATTTGTGAAAACATGAATCATATTTACACCGACCAGGACTTGAACCTAAGACTTATTATTACTAAGCCAAGGCACTACCAACTACACCACAGATGGCCTAAGAGGGAAACAGACCTTACAGCTTATTACTGCTTTACTAGGAATGAACGCATTTTATCTGAATGCCACTATGTTCATATTATTATTTTTAAGAGAGTGACACCGGGACAGGCAGAAACTGCCCTAATCAATATAGGCCCGGTCACGAGAAAATACCAAGGTGAATGAAAAGAAAAAGGTTAAGGGCAGGGCAGAGATGAGGTAATGTTGAACAAAGGAAAACAACAGACAGAAAAAAAACAGTTAAAGTACAGAGTACCCGGAGATATGGAGGGCTAGGCTCTGAGATGACGATAGATCTGCTTTTTGAAGGATGAAAGGTCATAAGAATTAGGAAAGACAGAAGGAGGAAGAGAGTTCCAGAGTCTGGAGGTAGATGGGAAGAAGCAGTCGCTGCACCAACCAATCCTCGAGCTACAAATCTCCATACAGTACCTGTGAGATGAGGCCGCTTGGCGAGTGTTATGCGGCCTCGGCATTGGAGGAGGGATGCAACTCGCCAACTCATCAGAGCAGCGATGGAAGTAGTAGAGACAGAAAACCGAAAGGGAAGATACCTTGCGGTGAAGAGAGAGAGAATCTAGGTTAGAATCATTAATGAGTCTGACTGCCTTAGATTCAACCCTATCAAGAAGATAAGTAAAGGAAGAAGCATCCCAGATATGAGAGTAGTATTCTAAGCAGGGGCAGATAAGACCTTTATAAATTTTAAGTAACTGCAATGAGGAAATGTAATGACGAAAACTAAACAAAACCCCAAATTTTTTAGTTGAAGATATAGAAATTTGGATTATGTGATTCCTTCAAGACAAGTTAGAGGCTATATGGATTCCTAATATGTTGATAGAGTTAAGAGGGTAAATTTCATTAGTTTCGAAGACAATAGGGTTATCAGGAGGAGAAGAAGATAAAGAGATAGCCAGAAACTGTATCTTGGAGGCATTGAATTTAACTAAATTTTGAGTGCCCCATTCAGATACTCTCTTGCAAATCGGAGGTAAGAGTAGAAAAAAGAGTGATACGAGATTGATTATGAGTAACATATGAAAGTTGTGAAGAAAAGGTAGAGGAAAAGTGAAGGGTAGAATCATCAGCAAAGGCATGATTAAGAGAGGAAGATGGGGAATGTAGAAGATCATTGATGAAGAGAAGGAACAGAGTAGGTGAATGAACAGAGCCCTGTGGAACACCACCGGTAACAGAGAAAGGGCTAGATGTCACGCCATCAACAACTACAGCTATAGAACGGTCAGTAAGAAAACTGGAAATCAGAGAACAGAAAGAAGGGGTAAAGTCATAGGCAGGGAGTTTGACCAACAGATCCTTGTGCCAGAATCTGTCAGAAGCCTTAGAGATATCAAGTGCGATGACAAAGGATTCCCCACAGTTCCTCAGAGAAAATGACTTTACATGAATAAGATAGGACAGGAGATCACCAGTGGATCTTGCCTTGCGGAAGCCGTATTGGTGAACGGAGATAGGTGAGTTGGACTTAAGGCATTTCAAGAAGTGAACATTGAGCAAAGTTTCGAAAACTTTAGCAATAGAGGAGGTTAGGGCAATATGTTGGTAGTTAGAAGGAATAGAGCGGTCACCCTTTTTATTAACAGGTTGAACTAGAGCATGCTTCCAAGATGAAGGATAGATACTGGTTGACAGAATGAGGCAAAAAAGACGACAAAGCACATTAGCCAATTCATCTGTAAACTCCTTAAGGAACCTTGCAGGGATACCATCGGGACCAGATGCCTTGTTAGTTTTTAGCTAGCGAAGAACCTTATGAACTTTGGTGGAAGAAAGGATAAGGGAGGGCATAGGGTTAGAGAGGGGAAAAGACTGAGGAACAGGTGTGCTGGAATCGTTGATAGAAGGGTTGGCAGGAAAATGAGAGCCAAAAAGTGTGGTTTTGTCAGTGGGAGAGCAAGCTATAGAACCATCAGAACGAATGAGAGGGGGAAAGCTTGAGTTACAGAAGTTTTTGGAGAGGGTTTTGGCTAAGGACCAGAAGCATTTGTCAGTGGGAGAGGAGTTAAGATCATCAACTTTCCATCTTATAAAGGAAGCCTTAAACCTTCGAATCTAAGCAGTACAGCAATTCCTAGCTATAATAAAAGCAGAGCGAGTTAAATCGGAAGGAGAGGCAAGGTAAGATAGGTGAGCCTGATTCCTAGTCTGGATAGCCATGGAGCAGGCACGGTCAAACCAAGGATTAGGGGGAGAGAAAGTTTTTGTAGAAGAGGGGATGTACTCCTCCATTCCCGCGGTCATGATCTCGGCAACTTTTAGAGCTACCTTATCAGGGTTACGGAGCCGAAAGCAGTAGTCATACCATGGGAAGTCAAAGAGAAACATATGCAAATTTTCAGTGCCAAAGGCGGCGCAGAGTAGGAGGGATTGGTGGTGGGTGAGCGAAAATGGAAGAGACTGAGATCATAGAGTGGTCAAATTTACCAAGAGGGGAAAGCACAGAATAAGAGTAGTCTGAAGGGTTAGAAGTAAAAAACAGGTCAAGAGTGTTTGCAGCATGTTTGTGACGATCAGGAACACAAGTAGGATGTTTGATAATTTGCTCCAGATCGTGAGTAATAGAAAAAAACAAAGCCCTCACTTCCTCCCACATCAGTGTGAGAAGAATGAAGCCACTCAGTGTGGTATACAATGAAGTCTCAATGTAGAGAACTTCGGCATGTGGGTGAGAAGATAGCAAGGACTCATGGCACGAGGATAGATATTCAAAGAAAGACAAAAACTCGGTTTAGTTTGGAGAACAGTAGAAGAAGCAAAGGAAGATGGTTGTAGTTGAGAGATGGATTTTTAGCCAGAGAACAAAGTCAGGAGATTCAAGATCCATGAGCCTCACAGTAGGAGTGTTAGTGTTTCAGTAAGCACAGACCCCACCTTTGGAACGAAAACGAGTATACAGATTATAGTGAGAGATTTGGAATGGGTCAGTGGAAGCATGTATAAACAGCTGGGTTTCAGATAGGAGGAGGAGGTTAGGGAGGAAAGTGCCCAAGTGCTGTTCCACAGACGAAAGATTAGAGTTCAGCCCACGAATGTTAGAATAGTGAAGAGTGAATGTAGCAGATCTATTGGGAGGTGCAAGGTTAAGAGCGGAACCATTACTACCACCAGGCGTGTCTGGCCTCAAGCCAATGGTGGAGTCAACACAATCCCTGGAGATTCTTCACACCCCACTATTCCGGGTACTGGGGGCCATTAGTTGTGAACCTTCCATAAATAATAACATATGTGAGGAAAAAGAAAGTAAAAGAGACAGATGTGAGGAATGTTGTGACCTGTCAAATGTAATGGAATAGCAAGAGATGTGCAATGAATACGCCAGGAAAGAACCTTCCTGAAGGAAGACTCAACCTGGAACTGTCTGGACCAGTAATAGTTGCATCCTAATACCAACAGTCATAGTCTTTCATATTAGAGTTTCCCTCAACCTCACTCGTGGCTTCGTTTTTGCATTTAATTCAAATCCCATTATCATTCATAACCAGTAATAATCAAATAAGCACATTACAATATATGGAAACATGAATCATTTTTACAACGACCGAGACTTGAGCCTAGGCCTTATAATTACTAAGCCAAGGCTTTAAGAACTATACCGCAGATGGTCTAAAAAGGAAATAGACCTTACTTTTTATATCTGCTTTATAATGAATGAGCGCATTCTATCTGAATGCCACTATGTTCATATTACAGTTTAATCCAAACTCACACGTGGTTTTTTTTAGCTTTAAATTTAACTCCCAATCTCATTCGTGACCATTAGTATTTAAATAAGCACATTACCATATGTGAAAACACGAATCATTTTTCCCCGACAGGAACTTGAAGCTAAGTCTTATAATTACTAAGCCAAGGCTTTGCCAACTACACCAAAGATGGTCTATAAGAAAAAAAGACTTAGCAGTTTATATATGCTTTATAAGGATTGAAACGAGTTCTATCTGAATGCCACTATTTTCATATTACAGTTTAAACCAACCTCACTCGTGGTTTGTTTTTGCTTTATATTCAACTCCCAATCACATTCGGGACCATCAATAAACAAATAAGCACATTGCCATATATGAAAACATGCATCATTTTTACCCTGACAGGGACTTGAAGCTAGGAATTATAATTTACTAAACAAAGACACTACCACCTACACCACATAAAGTCTAACAGGATACCAGACCTTACAGATTATATCTGCTATGTTATAAATAAACATATTATGTCAGCAAGCCGCTATGTTCATATTAAATTACTCCCAACCTCACCCATGGTTTCGTATTCACAGTTAATTCAACTCCCAATCTCATTCAGGACCAACAATAATCAAATAAGGTCATTACTATAAGTAAAATCATGAATAATTTTTACCAAGACCCGGATTTGAACCTAGGGCTTGTAATTACTAAGCCAAGATGCTACCAACTTCACTACAGAAGGTCTAAAAGGGAAAGAGACCTTACAGCTTATATCTGCAACAGAATGAATGAATGCATTCTATCTGAATGCAACTATGATCATATTACAGTTGCCCCAAGCCTCATTTGATGTTTTGATTTAGCATTTAATTCAACTGTCAGTGTCATTCGGGACCAACAATAATCACATAAACATGTTACCATATGTGAAAACATGAATAATTTTTACCTCAACCGAGAATGGAACCTAGGAATTATAATTACAAAGCCAAGGCGATACCAACTGCACCACAGAAGGTCTAAAAAGGAAACAGACCTTATAGCTTATATCTGCTATACTAGAAATGAATGTATTCTATCTAAATGCCACTCTATTCATATTACAGGTTCCCCTAACCTCACTAGTAGTTTCATTTTCACATTTACTTCAACTCCCAATATCATTCGGGACCAACAATAATCGAATAAGCACATTACCATATGTGAAAACATGAATCATTTTTACCCCGACTGGGACTTGAACCCAGGACTTATAATTACTAAGCCAAGGTGCTAAAAATTACAACACAGGAGGTCTAAAAGGAAAAAAAGAACTCACAGCTTATATCTGCTATACTAGGTAAGAACACATCAAATCTGAATGCCACTATGTTCATATTACAGTTTCTCCCAACTTCACTCTTTGCTTCATTTTTTGCATTTAATTCCATTCCCAGTCTCGTTCCTGGCGAACAGTGAGCAAATATGCACATTACCATATGTGAGAACATGAATCGTTTTTCCCCGACTGGGACATGAACCTAGGACTTTGAATTACTAAGGCATGGTGCTACCAACTACACCACAGAAGGTGTAAAAGGAAAACATATTTTACAGCTTATATAAGCTCTACTCGGCATGAAGGCATTCTATCTGAATGCCACTATGTTCATATAAAAGATTCCTCCAGCCTAACTCGTTTTGCATTTAATTTAGCTTCCAATCTCATTTGGGACCAACAGCAATTAAATACGCACATTACAATATGTGAAAGCATGAATCATTTTTACCCCGACAAGGACTTCAACCTAGGACTCATTGTTACTATGCTAAGTCAATACTGACCACACCACGCGAAGGTCTAAAAGGGAAACATATCTTACACCTCATGTCTGCTTTACTAGGAAGGAACGCATTTTATCTGAATGCCACTCAGTTCATATTACCGTTGCCACAAACATATCTTGTGGTTTCGTTTTCGCATTTGATTCAAATGTCAGTCTCATTCGGGACCAATAATAATAAAAAAAAGGTATTACCATACGTGAAAACATGAATCATTTTTCCCCATCTGTTACTTGAACCTAGGACTTATAATTCCAAAGCCCAGGCACTGTTAACTGCACCACAGAGGGTCGAAAAGGGAAATAGACCTTACAACTTATATTTGCTATATTATGAATGAACGAATTCTATCTTAATGCCACTATGTTCATATTAGAGTTTCCTCCAACCTCATTCGTGTTTTCAATTTGGCATTTGATTTATCCTGCAATCCCATTTGGACCAACAACAATTAAATTAGCACATTAAAAGTTTTGAAAGCAGGAATCATTTTTACTCAGACCATTACTTGAACTTAGAACTTATTATTACTAAGCCAAGGCACAACCAACTACACCACAAAAGGTCTAAAAGGCAAACAGACCATACAGCTTATTACTGCTTTACTATTAATGAACGCATTCTATCTGAATGCTACTATGTTCATATTATAGATTCCCCCAACCTCACTCGTGGCTTCGTTTTTGCATTTAATTCAACTCCCAATCTCATTCAAGACCAGCAGTAATCAAATAAGCACATTTCCATATGTGAAAACATGAAACATTTTTACCCCGACCAAGACTTATACCTAGGACTTATAATTACTAAACCAAGCCTTTACGAACTACACAAAAGTCGGTATAAAAGGGAAATAGACCTTACAGTTTATATATGCTTTACTAGGAATGAACGCGTTCTATCTGAGTGCCACTGTATTCATAATACAGTTTAATCGAACCTCACTCGTGGTTTGTTTTGGCTTTAAATTCAACTCCCAATCTCAATCGGAACCATCAATTACAAAATAAGCACATAATCATATGTGAAAACATGAATTATTTTTACCCCGACAGGGACATGACGCTAGGAATTATATTTACCAAACCAAGATGCTACCAACTACACCACAAGAGGTCTAACAGGAAACCAGACCTTAAAGATTATACCTGCTATACTATAAATAAACATATTCTATCATAAAGCCACTATGTTCATATTGCAATTTCCTCCAACCTAACTCATGCTTTTGCTTTTGCAGTTAATTCAACTCCCATTCTCACTCGGGACCAACAATAATCAGGTAAGCAAATTACTATAAGTGAAAACATGAATCATTTTTACCCCAACCAGGAATTGAACCTAGGACTTGTAATTACTAAGCCAAGGTGCTGCCAACTACAACACAGAAGGTCTAAATGGGAAAAAGACCGTACAGCTTATATGTGCGATACTAGGAATGAACGCATTCTATCTGAATGCCACTATGTTCATATTACAGTTTCCCCAAAACTCACTTGTGGTTTCGTTTTTGCATTTAATTCAACCCTAAGTCTCATTCGGGACCAATAATAATCAAATAAACATATTACAATATGTGAAAACATAAATATTTTTCCCCAAATAGGACATCATCCTAGGACTTATAATTACAAAGCCAAGGAGCTCCCAACTACACCAGAGGAGGTCTAAGAGGGAAACAGACCTTTCAGCTTATATCTGCTATACTAGGAATGAATGCATTCGATCTGAAGGCCACTATGTTCATATTACAGTTTCCCCAAACCTCACTCGAGGTTTCGTTTGCACATATACTTCAACTCCCAATATCATTCAGGACCAACAATAATCAAATAAGCACATTACCATATGTGAAAACATGAATCCTTTTTACCCCGACAGAGACTTGCACCTAAGACTTAAAACTACAAAGCCAAGGCGCGGCATAGCAAGGAAGCTTGAATAAAGGAGTCGCAAGAGACAAAAATCCAGCAAGTAGCTAGGCAATGCGACAAGTGCCAGTCAATCAATCCTCCGCCAGTTTCGCATCAGGCCGGGGGGCTAGAGCGGAAGACAACTGGAAGAGATTGGCGGTTCATGTAACACACTACAGGCAAGGTTTGTATTTGCCTATAGTTGATTGCGGACCAGGCAGAGTGGCCATATATATATATATATATATATATATATATATATATATATATATATATATATATATATATATGTATATATATATATATATATATATATATATATATATATATATATATATATATATATATATATATATATATATATATATATATATATATATATATATATATATATATATATATATATATATATATATATATATATATATATATATATATATATATATATATATATATATATATATATATATATATATATATATATATATATATATATATATATATATATATATATATATATATATATATATATATATGTATATATGTATATATGTATATATATATATATATATATATATATATATATATATATATATATATATATATATATATATATATATATATATATATATATATATATATATATATATATATATATATATATATATATATATATATATATATATATATATATATATATATATATATACATATATATATACATATATATATATATATATATATATATATATATATATATATATATATATATATATATATATATATATATATATATATATATATATATATATATATATATATATATATATATATATATATATATATATATATATATATATATATATATATATATATATATATATATATATATATATATATATATATATATATATATATATATATATATATATATATATATATATATATATATATATATATATATATATATATATATATATATATATATATATATATATATATATATATATATATATATATATATATATATATATATATATATATATATATATATATATATATATATATATATATATATATATATATATATATATATATATATATATATATATATATATATATATAATATTGATTCTCAACCTTTCAAAGCATGCATGCTTTGACTGTCTCCAAAGATAAAATTAAAACAAACAGTTATATTATATTTATGGATAGCAATTCATGCTTAAAATACCTAAAGCTAGAATTCTTAAAGGAAGAAATATAACGTGGGTATTCAAATGCCTTTAATTAATTACTTAGGAAATTAATTAAATTTCTTATCATTTGAGAGTTTTTTCTTTTATAATGAATGCACAGAAACCTCAGTATTAGCAAAAATGTATATTTATCATTTTATCAAATGCTGAGAGAGAGAGAGAGAGAGAGAGAGAGAGAGAGAGAGAGAGAGAGAGGGAGAGAGAGAGAGAGAGAGAGAGAGAGAGAGAGAGAGAGAGAGAGAGAGAGAGAGAGAGAGGGCGGGGGGGGGGGGGGGGGGGGGGGGGAGAGGGGAGAGAGAGGAGGAGAGGGAGGGGGTGAAATATTGTAGTTAGGCATAACTCCTCATTTTCTTTAAAAGTTACTTAAAAGAAAACAATAATCTGGAAGACGAAAATATTATAAAGAACTAGGTATAGTCTACAAAAATTTTCTATAGGAGTGTTTTCAATCAAAACTACCCGGTATATTCTATCTCAGTCGAATCAATTCTGTTATATATATATATTTATAAAAAAAATTATATACATATATATATATATATATATATATATATATATATATATATATATATATATATATATATATATATATATATATATATATATATATATATATATATATATATATATATATATATATATATATATATATATATATATATATATATATATATATATATATATATATATATATATATATATATATATATATATATATATATATATATATATATATATATATATATATATATATATATATATATATATATTATATATATATATATATATATATATATATATATATATATATATATATATATATATATATATATATATATATATATATATATATATATATATATATATATATATATATATATATATATATATATATATATATATATATATATATATATATATATATATATATATATATATATATATATATATATATATATATATATATATATATATATATATATATATATATATATATATATATATATATATATATATATATATATATATATATATATATATATATATATATATATATATATATATATATATATATATATATATATATATATATATATATATATATATATATATATATATATATATATATATATATATATATATATATATATATATATATATATATATATATATATATATATATATATATATATATATATATATATATATATATATATATATATATATATATATATATATATATATATATATATATATATATATATATATATATATATATATATATATATATATATATATATATATATATATATATATATATATATATATATATATATATATATATATATATATATATATATATATATATATATATATATATATATATATATATATATATATATATATATATATATATATATATATATATATATATATATATATATATATATATATATATATATATATATATATATATATATATATATATATATATATATATATATATATATATATATATATATATATATATATATATATATATATATATATATATATATATATATATATATATATATATATATATATATATATATATATATATATATATATATATATATATATATATATATATATATATATATATATATATATATATATATATATATATATATATATATATATATATATATATATATATATATATATATATATATATATATATATATATATATATATATATATATATATATATATGTATATATATATATATATATATATATATATATATATATATATATATATATATATATATATATATATATATATATATATATATATATATATATATATATATATATATATATATATATATATATATATATATATATATATATATATATATATATATATATATATATATATATATATATATATATATATATATATATATATATATATATATATATATATATATATATATATATATATATATATATATATATATATATATATATATATATATATATATATATATATATATATATATATATATATATATATATATATATATATATATATATATATATATATATATATATATATATATATATATATATATATATATATATATATATATATATATATATATATATATATATATATATATATATATATATATATATATATATATATATATATATATATATATATATATATATATATATATATATATATATATATATATATATATATATATATATATATATATATATATATATATATATATATATATATATATATATATATATATATATATATATATATATATATATATATATATATATATATATATATATATATATATATATATATATATATATATATATATATATATATATATATATATATATATATATATATATATATATATATATATATATATATGTATATATATATATATATATATATATATATGAATCATTTTTTTTTTACCCCGATCGGGACTCGAACCTAGGACTTATGATTACTAAGTCAAGGCGCTACCACTACACCACAGAAGGTTAAAAGGAATCTAACCTTATTGCTTATATCTGCTATACTTAGGAATGAACGCATTCTAACTGAATGCCACTATGTTCATATTACAGATTCCCCAACCTCACTCGTGGCTTCATTTTAGCATTTAATTCAATTCCCAATCTCATTCGGGCCATGAAATAACCAATAAGCACATTATATATGTGAAAACATGAATAATTTTTTTTTACCCCGACCAGGACTCGAACCTAGGACTTATGATTACTAAGTCAAGGCGCTACCACTACACCACAGAAGGTTAAAAGGAATCCAACCTTATAGCTTATATCTGCTATACTTAGGAATGAACGCATTCTAACTGAATGCCACTATGTTCATATTACAGATTCCCCAACCTCACTCGTGGCTTCATTCTAGCATTTAATTCAATTCCCAATCTCATTCGGGCCATGAAATAACCAATAAGCACATTATATATGTGAAAACATGAATCATTTTTTTTACCCCGACCGGGACTCGAACCTAGGACTTATGATTACTAAGTCAAGGCGCTACCACTACACCACTGAAGGTTAAAAGGAATCCAACCTTATAGCTTATATCTGCTATACTTATGAATGAACGCATTCTAACTGAATGTCACTATGTTCATATTACAGATTCCCCAACCTCACTCGTGGCTTCATTTTAGCATTTAATTCAATTCCCAATCTCATTCGGGCCATGAAATAACCAATAAGCACATTATATATGTGAAAACATGAATCATTTTTTTTTACCCCGACCGGGACTCGAACGTAGGACTTATGATTGCTAAGTTAAGGCGCTACCACTACACCACAGAAGGTTCGAGTCCCGGTCGGGGTAAAAAAAAAATGATTCATGTTTTCACATATATAATGTGCTTATTGGTTATTTCATGGCCCGAATGAGATTGGGAATTGAATTAAATGCTAGAATGAAGCCACGAGTGAGGTTGGGGAATCTGTAATATGAACATAGTGGCATTCAGTTAGAATGCGTTCATTCCTAAGTATAGCAGATATAAGCTATGAGGTTGGATTCCTTTTAACCTTCTGTGGTGTAGTGGTAGCGCCTTGACTTAGTAATTACAAGTCCTAGGTTCGAGTCCCGGTCGTGGTAAAAAAAGAAAAAAAAATGATTCATGTTTTCACATATATAATGTGCTTATTGGTTATTTCATGGCCCGAATGAGATTGGGAATTGAATTAAATGCTAAAATGAAGCCACGAGTGAGGTTGGGGAATCTGTAATATGAACATAGTGGCATTCAGTTAGAATGCGTTCATTCCTAAGTATAGCAGATATAAGCTATAAGGTTGGATTCCTTTTAACCTTCTGTGGTGTAGTGGTAGCGCCTTGACTTAGTAATCATAAGTCCTAGGTTCGAGTCCCGGTCGGGGTAAAAAAAAAAAGATTCATGTTTTCACATATATAATGTGCTTATTGGTTATTTCATGGCCCGAATGAGATTGGGAATTGAATTAAATGCTAAAATGAAGCCACGAGTGAGGATGGGGAATCTGTAATATGAACATAGTGGCATTCAGTTAGAATGCGTTCATTCCTAAGTATAGCAGATATAAGCTATAAGGTTGGATTCCTTTTATTCTTCTGTGGTGTAGTGGTAGCGCCTTGACTTAGTAATCATAAGTCCTAGGTTCGAGTCCCGGTCGGGGTAAAAAAAATGATTCATGTTTTCACATATATAATGTGCTTATTGGATATATATATATATATATATATATATATATATATATATATATATATATATATATATATATATATATATATATATATATATATATATATATATATATATATATATATATATATATATATATATATATATATATATATATATATATATATATATATATATATATATATATATTATATATATATATATATATATATATATATATATATATATATATATATATATATATATATATATATATATATATATATATATATATATATATATATATATATATATATATATATATATATATATATATATATATATATATATATATATATATATATATATATATATATATATATATATATATATATATATATATATATATATATATATATATATATATATATATATATATATATATATATATATATATATATATAATATATATATATATATATATATATATATATATATATATATATATATATATATATATATATATATATATATACATATATATATATATATATACATATATATATATATATACATATATATATATATATATATATATATATATATATATATATATATATATATATATATATATATATATATATATATATATATATATATATATATATATATATATATATATATATATATATATATATATATATATATATATATATATATATATATATATATATATATATATATATATATATATATATATATATATATATATATATATATATATATATATATATATATATATATATATATATATATATATATATATACGTAGTGCCTTTGCTGATGATTCTACCCTTAACTCCTACTCTGCCTTTTCTTCTCAATTTTCATATGCTACTCGTAATCAGTCTCGTCTCACTCTTTCTTCTACTCTTAACTCAAATTTGCAGAGAGTATCTGATTGGGGCACTCAAAATTTAGTTGAATTTAATGCCTCTAAGACACAGTTTCTGGCTATCTCTTTATCCTCTTCTCCTCCTGATAACCCTATTGTCTTCGAAACTAACGAAATTTACTCTCTTAACTCTATCAACATAATAGATATCCATACAGCCTCTAACTTGTCTTGGAAAAATAACAAAATCCAAATTTCTAAATCTTCAAACAAAAAAATTGTTGGTTTTGTTTTATTTTCGTCATTACTTTTCCTCTTTACAGTTACTTGAAATTTATAAAGGTCTTATCCGTCCTTGCTTAGAATACTGTTCACACATCTGGTTAGCCTCTTCTTATACTTATCCCCTCGATAGGGTTTGAATCTAAGGCAATTAAACTCATTAATTATCCCTCTCTTACTTCTAATCTGGATTCTCACTCTCTTCGTCATAAGGTATATTCCCTTTCTCTTTTCTATCGCTACTACTTCCATCGCTGCTCTGATGAGTTTGCGAGTTGCATCCCTCCCCCACTACAGAGGCTGTGTAACAGTCGCCAAGCAGCCTCTTCTCACAGGTATTGTTCGGAGATTTGTAGCTCGCGGATTGGTCGGCACAGCGACTGCTTCATCCCATCAACTTTCAGACTCTGAAACTCTCTTCCTTCTTCTGTCTTTCCTAATTCATATGACCTACCATCCTTCAAAAAGCACATCTATCA
Source organism: Halocaridina rubra (assembly GCA_037179515.1). Classification (NCBI taxonomy): domain Eukaryota; kingdom Metazoa; phylum Arthropoda; class Malacostraca; order Decapoda; family Atyidae; genus Halocaridina; species Halocaridina rubra. The sequence goes on from JAXCGZ010007643.1 coordinate 118,457, forward strand.
TCATCTCAGAGCCTAGTCCTCTATTTATCTGGGTCTTGTGTCCTTTGACTGTTTTTTTCTATCTGTCGTTTTCTATTGTGTGACATTTCCTCATCTCTGCCTTTTCCTTAACCTTTTTTGTCTTGGTATTTTCTCTTGCCAGCTCCTTTATTGATGAGGGCAGTTTTTGCCTGTCCCGGTGTCACACTAATAAAAAATAAAAAGATAACTATAAGAAGAAGTACCCCATATGTGTGAGCAGTATTCTAAGCAGGGACGGATAAAACCTTTATGGATTTTAAATAACTCTAATAATACAAGAAGAGATAGTTTTTTTCATATCTATATAATTATAGATACTATTCGTAACTTTGAGCAGTGCAGGTTCCGTCGAGAGTTTCGGTCTGAAACCATGTTGGTTAGTAGCTAATAGTCTATTTGTCTCTAAATATGACATAAGTTTGCATGCAACAATTTTTTCTAATATTTTAGAGAAAATGGGTATCAGGGAAATGGGACGATTGTTTGTCACATCTTCTCTGTCCCCCTTTTTATGCAGAGGTATTACATGTGATTTTTTCCAAGAGTCAGGAAACTTTTTAGTAACAATGGAAGTGTTCATAATAGTTAGAATATTAGATACAATCTTGGGTAGAGCATCTCTGATGAATTAAAATGGTATACTATCTGGACCATAAGAGCCAGAGTTTCTTAGGCTCTTTATGGTAAGAATCAGGGTAGCACAATCGATAGGATTTATCTTGAAGTAGTCTCCTGTGTTTACACTGGAAATATTGACATTTAAGTAATTACTCATATTCATTGAGTTGATGTTTTCTTGCGTTTTCTCATATGTATTCTTCCAAACGCTAGCAAAATAGATATCAATGTTTTCCGCTTTGTTTTTCAACTCCGTAATAGTTTCATAACTTTCTAAAGTAGTGTTTTCATTTGGTATCATGCTTCTTATCACTTTCCATGTTGTTGCTGTATTATGTCTAGAATCATTAAAATGTTCTTTGTAAAATTCTTTTTTACTTACATTGATGAGAGATCTGACACGTTTCTTTTCTGTTTTATAACGTTCACGGAGAGTCATATCATATCTATTCATTTTTAGCACTTTTTATATTTGATTTATAATTTGCATTGCCTCTTTGATGTCATTAGTTAGCCAGGGGGCTGAGGTGCGGGTTATTTTTCTTGTTACAATGTTTGCACAACTAGCTAAGCATTCATGGAAGACTTTTGTTAGAATCTCATTGATAAATGTTTCACAAAAGATATCAGAGGAGTAATCTTTTAGACACCGGAATGTCTTGAAGAGGGGCTTCCTTTTGGGTTTGTTTATGTTTTGCATAGCAATGTTGAGTTCGTGATCTGCAATTGGGCAGGGAACTACGTCCCAATTGGGTATACTTTCCACTTTATTTGTTATTATCAGATCTATTAGTCCGAGAATTAGGGGTTATGCGGGTGGTTTTGTCACTATTTGTGTTAAGTTCACATTGTTGATCACCCTTTTCATTTTGTTATGTGCTGAGAGCAAGTCATCATTAAAGTCACCAAGTATGTATGCGGGTTTATGGTGCAAACAGATATATCTGAATGTTTCTATCAGATGACTGAATGAACTGGAAGGTGCTTTAGGGTGACGGTAAACACTTCCTACAATGAAAGATGGAAATTTCTGTACTGCACAGTGATCCATAAATCTTCGAGCTCATCAGTTTTTTCTAGACCTGTGGTTATTTCTGATGCACTAAGATAATTTCTAGCATAAATACATACCCCATCCCCTAGGCCATGGTCATTGTGAATCATTTTAATCTCTGGGATATTCACATATTTATATTCAGGTGTAGGAGGAAGCCAAGTTTCACTTACACAGAGGATGTCTATGTTGTAGTCATTTGTTAGCATTATTATTTCCTCAAAATAAGCAAGAAGGGGCTGAGCGTTCGCATGTACTAATATTACATTCTTACCATGTTTCATCAGGGTGGTATCCATAGTCATAGATGTAGTTTGTTCTTGGGTTTGTTCATGATTTGTTTTGACTGTGTGATTCTGCTGGGAATTCATCATTATTGTGTGTTCTGGGGTTAACCCATGGATTTTGGTGTCTGTACCTGCCGTTGGATGGGTAATGCTGATTTGAGTATGTGCCATGGTATGATCTGGCTTTCCCAAAGTTTGCATGCCTAGGTGAGTGTCTATGGTTGGAAAAGCCATCTCTCCAGGAGAAGTCTCTTGTGAGTGGACGGTGATAAGAGAGGTTTGTAATGCGTCTCTTTTTGTGGTCTCGCGGATAGGGGATCGTTTCATAAGCTCTTTGCTCTTTAATCTGGTATGACTGTAGTTGGGATATTTTGTATATAACCCAGGTTGTGTCCATTGTTTGCCCACGCGAAATGGTTGGACAATTGTGCCTGTAGGCCATTGATTCAGTTTGTTAGCTACATATTCAAATCCTTTCGATACTGTTATTGCTAAGGAGATTCAATTAAGTTTGCGAGAAAGCTCCTCAATCAAGACTTCTTCAGAGAGAATGCCTTGATTTGTCAATATATTACATATCTCTCTCTCAAAGGGGTTGCCAGGAATGCGAATATATATCTGAGCTGTAACCCTTGCACTTGCATTATTGGGTAACTGTGGCTGTGGGGGAGAGGACTTCGATGGAATGTTTAGATTAGAGACTGCTTCTAATTTGTCTTTTCTGTTTTCCTCACTGTTTTGCAGCTTATTTCTGGGTTGATTATTTTTGCTTGATGGTGAAATTTGGTTGTCCTGGTTAGTGATAGTTGTTGTGTTTTTAGGAGTAGTGGGGAGGGGCTCTATATCTTCTTCGCTGTTTTGCAACCCTTTACCAGGTTGGTTATTTGTGCTGGAATCTTTTTCTGGTTAGTGCCTGTTGTTGTTATTATGAGCAGTGGGGAAACACGCTGTTGTTTCTTCACTTTTTTGTAATATGTTACTGAGTTGATTATTTGTACTAGATGGAGTACTCAGGTTGTCTTGTTGACTATCAGTTTTAACTGGATCTACCTCTTCTTCACTTCCACTGTCACATTCGTCTTTTAATGCACTGAAGAAATGGTGAGTAGAGACAGAAAACCTAGTTTGCAAAACCAGAGGGTTGTTGATAGAAGGGACATCATAGTTGTTAGGTGACAACACTGAATTGAGAGGTGGAAATTTTTCTAATAGCAGTTTCAACATAGAATTATCTCTTTTAAGTAGGACAATGTCTGATTGTAGCAATCCCACCTTGTGTTGTAAGGCTTTCTCCTCTTCAGCATCTGCTTCCAAAACTTTCACCTTATCTGCAAGACTTTTTATCATTCGATATAGGTTTCGTAGGTAATGTGTTTTTTCAAACTCTATTGATTTTACAACCGAAGATTGAGATTGAAAGAGGTTGTTAAGTTCACCATTTATTGAGATATTCAGGACACGCGCTAAAAGTGATTATATTTGTAATTACATCTTTTTTGCTTGCTATTTTTGATGTGTTTACCACTCTGTTGTGGAGAGAGTTTCAGTACCTTTGAAAGCAATAGTTGAATTGTTTTATACACTGTGTCATTTCTGCTTGTTTACAATTCTCTTTTGATGTCAATACGTGAATATACGAACATTATGTCCAAAGCTGAACTTAATACTTCGGTAAAAATATCAGTATCTACACATGAAAGATCATAAAGGTCAACTTTTTCCGATGAGGACATTCTGGTGTGATATGGGAGGGGAACTGCGGTATGATGGGAAATGCAGGTTCACCTAAGAAAGGTCCTTTTTAGGTCAGTCGCAACAGGATGTGGTTGAAATCAGTAACACTGGGAGACACGATCTTAACGGTTTCTGATATAATATAAGATTATAATAAATTTTCTTTCTATCTTTTTAAACTCTAAAGTTGTAATAATCACACCGACTTAAATTTGAAGGTTTATATTTCAGTATGCTTTCGTTAATTTTGTAGCCGTGAATCAAAACTCTGTAACTTGAAAAACGCAATATTATCGGGAGCTCAGTGCGTACATGTCCTCCCCCAATGACATAAAAAAACAAAATAACCCCCAATTTATTTATGAAGATTTGGAAATTTGGATTATGTAATTCCTCCTAGACAAATGTAAAGCATATCATATATATATATATATATATATATATATATATATATATATATATATATATATATATATATATATATATATATATATATATATATATATATATATATATATATATATATATATATATATATATATATATATATATATATATATATATATATATATATATATATATATATATATATATATATATATATATATATATATATATATATATATATATATATATATATATATATATATATATATATATATATATATATATATATATATATATATATATATATATATATATATATATATATATATATATATATATATATATATATATATATATATATATATATATATATATATATATATATATATATATATATATATATATATATATATATATATATATATATATATATATATATATATATATATATATATATATATATATATATATATATATATATATATATATATATATATATATATATATATATATATATATATATATATATATATATATATATATAACCAAATAACACATTATATATGTGAAAACATAAATAGTTTTAATTACCCCGACCGGGACTCGAAATTAGGACTTATGATTACTAAGTCAAGGCGCTACCACTACGCCACAGAAGGTTAAAAGGAATCCAATCTTATAGCTTATATCTGCTATACTTAGGAATGAACGCATTCTAACTGAATGCCACTATGTTCATATTACAGATTCCCCAACCTCACTCGTGGCTTCATTTTAGCATTTAATTCAATTCCCAGTCTCATTCGGGCTATGAAATAACCAAATAACACATTATATATGTGAAAACATGAATCATATTTTACCCCGACTGGGACTAGAACCTAGGACTTATGATTAATAAGTCAAGGCGCTACCACTACACCACAGAAGGTTAAAAGTAATCCAACCTTATAGCTTATATCTGCTATACTTAGGAATGAACGCATTCTAACTGAATGCCACTATGTTCATATTACAGATTCCCCAACCTCACTCGTGGCTTCATTTTAGCATTTAATTCAATTCCCAATCTCATTCGGGCCATGAAATAACCAAATAACATATTATATATGTGAAAACATGAATCATTTTTTACCCCGACCGGGACTCGAAACTAGGACTTATGATTACTAAGTCAAGGCGCTACCACTACACCACAGAAGGTTAAAAGGAATCCAATCTTATAGCTTATATCTGCTATACTTAGGAATGAACGCATTCTAACTGAATGCCACTATGCTCATATTACAGATTCCCCAACCTCACTAGTGGCTTCATTTTAGCATTTAATTCAATTCCCAATCTCATTCGGGCCATGAAATAACCAAATAACACATTAAATATGTGAAAACATGAATCATTTTTTACCCCGACCGTGACTCGAACCTAGGACTTATGATTACTAAGTCAAGGCGCTACCACTGCACAACAGAAGGATAAAAGGAATCCAGCCTTATAGCTTATATCTGCTATACTTATGAATGAACGCATTCTAACTGAATGCCACTATGTTCATATTACAGATTCCCCAACCTCACTAGTGGCTTCATTTTAGCATTTAATTCAATTCCAAATCTCATTCGGGCCATGAAATAATCAAATAACGCATTATATATGTGAAGACATGAATCATTTTTTACCCCGACCGGGACTCGAATCTAGGAATTATGATTAATAAGTCAAGGCGTTCCCACTACACCACAAAAGGTTAAAAGGAATCCAACCTTATAGCTTATATCTGCTATACTTAGGAATGAACGCATTCTAACTGATTGCCACTATGTTCATATTACAGATTCCCCAACCTCAGTCGTGGCTTCATTTAATCATTTAATTCAATTCCCAATCTCATTCGGGCCATGAAATAACAAAATAACACATTATATATGTGAAACCATGAATCATTTTTTACCCCGACCAGGACTCGAACCTAGGACTTATGATTACTAAGTCAATGCGCTACCACTACACCACAGAAGGTTAAAAGGAATCCAACCTTATAGCTTATATCTGCTATACTTAGGAATGAACGCATTCTAACTGAATGCCACTATGTTCATATTACAGATTCCCCAACCTCACTCGTGGCTTCATTTTAGCATTTAATTCAATTCCCAATCTCATTTGCGCCATGATATAATCATTTAACAAATTATATATGTGCAAACACGAATCATTTATTACCCCAACCGGGACTCGAACCTAGGACTTATGATTACTAAGTCAAGGCGCTACCACTACACCACAGAAGGTTAAAAGGAATCCAACCTTATAGCTTATATCTGCTATACTTAGGAATGAACGCATTCTAACTGAATGCCACTATGTTCATATTACAGATTCCCCAACCTCACTCGTGGCTTCATTTTAGCATTTAATTCAATTCCCAATCTCATTCGGGCCATGAAATACAAATAAGAACATTAAATATGAGAAAACATGAATCATTTTTTACCCCGACCGGGACTCGAACCTAGGACTTATGATTACTAAGTCAAGGCGCTACCACTACACCACAGAAGGTTAAAAGGAACCCAACCTTATAGCTTATATCTGCTATACTTAGGAATGAACGCTTTCTAACTGAATGCCACTATGTTCATATTACAGATTCCCCAACCTCACTTGTGGCTTCATTTTAGCATTTAATTCAATTCCCAATCTCATTCGGGCCATGAAATAACAAAATAACACATTATATATGTGAAAACATGAATCATTTTTTACCCCGACTGGAACTCGAACCTAGGACTAATGATTACTAAGTCAAGGTGCTACCACTACACCATAGAAGGTTAATTGGAATCCAGCCTTATAGCTTATATCTGCTATACCTAGGAATGAACGCATTCTAACTGAATGCCACTATGTTCATATTACAGATTCCCCAACCTCACTCGTGGCTTCATTTTAGCATTTAATTCAGTTCCCAATCTCATTCGGGCAATGAAAAAACCAAATAACATATTATATATGTGAAAACATGACTCATTTTTTACCCCGACCGGGACTCGAACCTAGGACTTATGATTACTAAGTCAAGGCGCAACCACTACACCACAGAAGGTTAAAAGGAATCCAACCTTATAGCTTATATCTGCTATACTTAGGAATGAACGCATTCTAACTGAATGCCACTATGTTCATATTACAGATTCCCCAACCTCAGTCGTGGCTTCATTTTAGCAATTAATTCAATTTCCAATCTCATTCGGGCCTTAAAATAGCAAAATATCCCATTATATATGTGAAAACATGAATCATTTCTTACCCCAACCAAGACTCGAACCTAGGACTTATGATTACTAAGTCAAGGCGCTACCACTACACCACAGAAGGTTAAAAGGAATCCAACCTTATAGCTTATATCTGCTATACTTAGGAATGAACGCATTCTAACTGAATGCCACTATGTTCATATTACAGATTCCCCAACCTCAGTCGTGGCTTCATTTTAGCATTTAATTCAGTTCCCAATCTCATTCGGGCCTTGAAATAACCAAATAACACATTATATATGTGAAAACATGAATCATTTTTTACCCCGACTGGGACTCGAACCTAGGACTTATGATTACTTAGTCAAGGCGCTACCACTACACCACAGAAGGTTAAAAGGAATCCAACCTCATAGCTTATATCTGCTATACTTAGGAATTGAACGCATTCTAACTGAATGCCACTATGTTCATATTACAGATTCCCCAACCTCACTCGTGGCTTCATTTTAGCATTTAATTCAATTCCCAATCTCATTCGGGCCATGAAATAACAAAATAACACTTTATATATGTGAAAACATGAATCATTTTTTACCCCGAAAGGGACTCGAACCTAGGACTTATGATTACTAAGTCAAGGCACTACCACTACACCACAGAAGGTTAAAAGGAATCCAATCTTATAGCTTATATCTGCTATACTTAGGAATGAACGCATTCTAACTGAATGCCACTATGTTCATATTACAGATTCCCCAACCTCACTCGTGGCTTCATTTTAGCATTTAATTCAATTCCCAATCTCATTCGGGCCATGAAATAACCAAATAAAACTTTATATATGTGAAAACATGAATCATTTCTTAACCCGACTGGGACTAGAACCTAGGACTTATGATTACTAAGTCAAGGCGCTACCACTACACCACAGAAGGTTAAAAGTAATCCAACCTTATAGCTTATATCTGCTATACTTAGGAATGAACGCATTCTAACTGAATGCCACTATGTTCATATTACAGATTCCCCAACCTCACTCGTGGCTTCATTTTAGCATTTAATTCAATTCCCAATCTCATTCGGGCCATGAAATAACCAAATAACATATTATATATGTGAAAACATGAATCATTTTTTACCCCGACCGGGACTCGAAACTAGGACTTATGATTACTAAGTCAATGCGCTACCACTACACCACAGAAGGTTAAAAGGAATCCAATCTTATAGCTTATATCTGCTATACTTAGGAATGAACGCATTCTAACTGAATGCCACTATGTTCATATTACAGATTCCCAAACCTCACTCGTGGCTTCATTTTAGCATTTAATTCAATTCCCAATCTCATTCGGGCCATGAAATAACCAAATAACACATTATATATGTGAAAACATGAATCATTTTTTACCCCGACCGGGACTCGAACCTAGGACTTATGATTACTAAGTCAAGGCGCTACCACTGCACAACAGAAGGATAAAAGGAATCCAACCTTATAGCTTATATCTGCTATACTTATGAATGATCGCATTCTAACTGAATGCCACTATGTTCATATTACAGATCCCCCAACCTCACTAGTGGCTTCATTTTAGCATTTAATTCAATTCCCAATCTCATTCGGGCCATGAAATAATCAAATAACGCATTATATATGTGAAGACATGAATCATTTTTTACCCCGACCGGGACTCGAATCTAGGACTTATGATTACTAAGTCAAGGCGTTCCCACTACACCACAAAAGGTTAAAAGGAATCCAACCTTATAGCTTATATCTGCTATACTTAGGAATGGACGCATTCTAACTGAATGCCACTATGTTCATATTACAGATTCCCCAACCTTAGTCGTGGCTTCATTTCAGCATTTAATTCAATTCCCAATCTCATTCGGGCCATGAAATAACAAAATAACACATTATATATGTGAAACCATGAATCATTTTTTACCCCGACCGGGACTCGAACCTAGGACTTATGATTACTAAGTCAATGCGCTACCACTACACCACAGAAGGTTAAAAGGAATCCAACCTTATAGCTTATATCTGCTATACTTAGGAATGAACTCATTCTAACTGAATGCCACTATGTTCATATTACAGATTCCCCAACCTCACTCGTGGCTTCATTTTAGCATTTAATTCAATTCCCAATCTCATTTGCGCCATGATATAATCATTTAACACATTATATATGTGCAAACACGAATCATTTATTACACACAACCGGGACTCGAACCTAGGACTTATGATTACTAAGTCAAGGCGCTACCACTACACCACAGAAAATTAAAAGGAATCCAACCTTATAGCTTATATCTGCTATACTTAGGAATGAACGCGTTCTAACTGAATGCCACTATGTTCATATTACAGATTCCCCAACCTCACTCGTGGCTTCATTTTAGCATTTAATTCAATTCCCAATCTCATTCGGGCCATGAAATACAAATAAGAACATTAAATATGAGAAAACATGAATCATTTTTTACCCCGACCGGGACTCGAACCTAGGACTTATGATTACTAAGTCAAGGCGCTACCACTACACCACAGAAGGTTAAAAGGAATCCAACCTTATAGCTTATATCTGCTATACTTAGGAATGAACGCTTTCTAACTGAATGCCACTATGTTCATATTACAGATTCCCCAACCTCACTCGTGGCTTCATTTTAGCATTTAATTCAATTCCCAATCTCATTCGGGCAATGAAAAAACCAAATAAAATATTATATATGTGAAAACATGACTCATTTTTTACCCCGACTGGGATTGGAACCTAGGACTTATGATTACTAAGTCAAGGCGCAACCACTACACCACAGAAGGTTAAAAGGAATCCAACCTTATAGCTTATATCTGCTATACTTAGGAATGAACGCATTCTAACTGAATGCCACTATGTTCATATTACAGATTCCCCAACCTCACTCGTGGCTTCATTTTAGCAATTAATTCAATTTCCAATCTCATTCGGGAAATAAAATAGCAAAATAACCCATTATATATGTGAAAACATGAATCATTTTTTACCCCAACAGGGACTCGAACCTAGGACTTATGATTACTAAGTCAAGGCGCTACCACTACACCACAGAAGGTTAAAAGGAATCCAACCTTATAGATTATATCTGCTATACTTAGGAATGAACGCATTCTAACTGAATGCCACTATGTTCATATTACAGATTCCCCAACCTCAGTCGTGGGTTCATTTTAGCATTTAATTCAATTCCCAATCTCATTCGGGCCATGAAATAACAAAATAACACATTATATATGTGAAAACATGACTCATTTTTTACCCCGACCGGGACTCGAACCTAGGACTTATGATTACTTAGTCAAGGCGCTACCACTACACCACAGAAGGTTAAAAGGAATCCAACCTTATAGCTTATATCTGCTATACTTAGGAATGAACGCATTCTAACTGAATGCCACTATGTTCATGTTACAGATTCCCCAACCTCACTCGTGGCTTCATTTTAGCATTTAATTCAATTCCCAATCTCATTCGGGCCATGAAATAACAAAATAACCCATTATATATGTGAAAACATGAATCATTTTTTACCCCGACCGGGACTCGAACCTAGGACTTATGATTACTAAGTCAAGGCACTACCACTACACCACAGAAGGTTAAAAGGAATCCAATCTTATAGCTTATATCTGCTATACTTAGGAATGAACGCATTCTAACTGAATGCCACTATGTTCATATTACAGATTCCCCAACCTCACTCGTGGGTTCATTTTAGCATTTAATTCAATTCCCAATCTAATTCTGGCCATGAAATAACCAAATAACACTTTATATATGTGAAAACATCAATCATTTCTTACCCCGACTGGGACTAGAACCTAGGACTTATGATTACTAAGTCAAGGCGCTACCACTACACCACAGAAGGTTAAAAGTAATCCAACCTAATAGCTTATATCTGCTATACTTAGGAATGAACGCATTCTAACTGAATGCCACTATGTTCATATTACAGATTCCTCAACCTCACTCGTGGCTTCATTTTAGCATTTAATTCAATTCCCAATCTCATTCGGGCCATGAAATAACCAAATAACATATTATATATGTGAAAACATGAATTATTTTTTACCCCGACCGGGACTCGAAACTAGGACTTAAGATTACTAAATCAATGCGCTACCACTACACCACAGAAGGTTAAAAGTAATCCAACCTTATAGCTTATATCTGCTATACTTAGGAATGAACGCATTCTAACTGAATGCCACTATGTTCATATTACAGATTCCCCAACCTCACTCGTGGCTTCATTTTAGCATTTAATTCAATTCCCAATCTGAATCGGGCCATGAAATAACCAAATAACACATTATTTATGTGAAAACATGAATCATTTTTTACCCCAACCGGGACTCGAACCTAGGACTTATGATTACGAAGTCAAGGCGCTACCACTGCACAACAGAAGGATAAAAGGAATCCAACCTTATAGCTTATATCTGCTATACTTATGAATGAACGCATTCTAACTGAATGCCACTATGTTCATAATACAGATTCCCCAACCTAACTAGTGGCTTCATTTTAGCATTTAATTCAATTCCCAATCTCATTCGGGCCATGAAATAATCAAATAACGCATTATATATGTGAAGACATGAATCATTTTTTACCCCCACCGGGACTCGAATCTAGGACTTATGATTACTAAGTCAAGGAGTTCCCACTACACCACAAAAGGTTAAAAGGAATCCAACCTTATAGCTTATATCTGCTATACTTAGGAATGAACGCATTCTAACTGAATGCCACTATGTTCATATTACAGATTCCCCAACCTCAGTCGTGGCTTCATTTTAGCATTTAATTCAATTCCCAATCTCAATCGGGCCATGAAATAACCAAATAACACATTATTTATGTGAAAACATGAATAATTTTTTACCCCAACCGGGACTCGAACCTAGGACTTATGATTACGAAGTCAAGGCGCTACCACTGCACAACAGAAGGATAAAAGGAATCCAACCTTATAGCTTATATCTGCTATACTTATGAATGAACGCATTCTAACTGAATGCCACTATGTTCATATTACAGATTCCCCAACCTCACTAGTGGGTTCATTTTAGCATTTAATTCAATTCGCAATCTCATTCGGCCCATGAAATAAACAAATAACGCATTATATATGTGAAGACATGAATCATTTTTTACCAAGACCGAGACTCGAATCTAGGACTTATGATTACTAAGTCAAGGAGTTCCCACTACACCACAAAAGGTTAAAAGGAATCCAACCTTATAGCTTATATCTGCTATACTTAGGAATGAACGCATTCTAACTGAATGCCACTATGTTCATATTACAGATTCCCCAACCTCAGTCGTGGCTTTATTTTAGCATTTAATTCAATTCCCAATCTCATTCGGGCCATGAAATAACAAAATAACACATTATATATGTGAAACCATGAATCATTTTTTACGCCGACCGGGACTCGAACCTAGGACTTATGATTACTAAGTCAATGCGCTACCACTACACCACAGAAGGTTAAAAGGAATCCAACCTTATAGCTTATATCTGCTATACTTAGGAATGAACGCATTCTAACTGAATGCCACTATGTTCATATTACAGATTCCCCAACCTCACTAGTGGCTTCATTTTAGCATTTAATTCAATTCCCAATCTCATTTGCGCCATGATAAAATCATTTAACACATTATATATGTGCAAACACGAATCATTTATTACCCCAACCGGGACTTGAACCTAGGACTTATGATTACTAAGTCAAGGCGCTACCACCACACCACAGAAAGTTAAAAGGAATCCAACCTTATAGCTTATATCTGCTATATTTAGGAATGAACGCATTCTAACTGAATGCCACTATGTTCATATTACAGATTCCCCAACCTCCCTCGTGGCTTCATTTTAACATTTAATTCAATTCCCAATCTTATTCGGGCCATGAAATACAAATAAGAACATTAAATATGAAAAAACATGAATCATTTTTTACCCCGACCGGGACTCGAACCTAAGACTTATGATTACTAAGTCAAGGCGCTACCACTACACCACAGAAGGTTAAAAGGAATCCAACCTTATATCTTATATCTGCTATACTTAGGAATGAACGCTTTCTAACTGAATGCCACTATGTTCATATTACAGATTCCCCAACCTCACTCGTGGCTTCATTTTAGCATTTAATTCAATTCCCAATCTCATTCGGGCAATGAAAAAACCAAATAACATATTATATATGTGAAAACATCAATCATTTCTTACCCCGACTGGGACTAGAACCTAGGACTTATGATTACTAAGTCAAGGCGCTACCACTACACCACAGAAGGTTAAAAGTAATCCAACCTTATAGCTTATATCTGCTATACTTAGGAATGAACGCATTCTAACTGAATGCCACTATGTTCATATTACAGATTCCCCAACCTCACTCGTGGCTTCATTTTAGCATTTAATTCAATTCCCAATCTCAATCGGGCCATGAAATAACCAAATAACACATTATATATGTGAAAACATGAATCATTTTTTACCCCGACCGGGACTCGAACCTAGGACTTATGATTACGAAGTCAAGGCGCTACCACCTCACAACAGAAGGATAAAAGGAATCCAACCTTATAGCTTATATCTGCAATACTTATGAATGAACGCATTCTAACTGAATGCCACTATGTTCATATTACAGATTCCCCAACCTCACTAGTGGCTTCATTTTAGCATTTAATTCAATTCCCAATCTCATTCGGGCCATGAAATAACCAAATAACGCATTATATATGTGAAGGCATGAATCATTTTTTACCCCGACCGGGACTCGAACCTAGGACTTATGATTACTAAGTCAAGGCGCTACCACTACACCACAAAAGGTTAAAAGGAATCCAACCTTATAGCTTATATCTGCTATACTTAGGAATGAACGCATTCTAACTGAATGCCACTATGTTCATATTACAGATTCCCCAACCTCACTCGTGGCTTCATTTTAGCATTTAATTCAATTCCCAATCTCATTCGGGCCATGAAATAACCAAATAACACATTATATATGTGAAAACATGAATCATTTTTTACCCCGACCGGGACTCGAACCTAGGACTTATGATTACTAAGTCAAGGCGCTACCACTACACCACAGAAGGTTAAAAGGAATCCAACCTTATAGCTTATATCTGCTATACTTAGGAATGAACGCATTCTAACTGAATGCCACTATGTTCATATTACAGATTCCCCAACCTCACTCGTGGCTTCATTTTAGCATTTAATTCAATTCCCAATCTCATTCGGGCCATGAAATAACCAAATAACACATTATATATGTGAAAACATGAATCATTTTTTACCCCGACCGGGACTCGAACCTAGGACTTATGATTACTAAGTCAAGGCGCTACCACTACACCACAGAAGGTTAAAAGGAATCCAACCTTATAGCTTATATCTGCTATACTTAGGAATGAACGCATTCTAACTGAATGCCACTATGTTCATATTACAGATTCCCCAACCTCACTCGTGGCTTCATTTTAGCATTTAATTCAATTCCCAATCTCATTCGGGCCATGAAATAACCAAATAACACTTTATATATGTGAAAACACGAATCATTTTTTACCCCAACCGGGACTCGAACCTAGGACTTATGATTACTAAGTCAAGGCGCTACCACTACACCACAGAAGGTTAAAAGGAATCCAACCTTATAGCTTATATCTGCTATACTTAGGAATGAACGCATTCTAACTGAATGCCACTATGTTCATATTACAGATTCCCCAACCTCACTCGTGGCTTCATTTTAGCATTTAATTCAATTTCCAATCTCATTCGGGCAATGAAATACAAATAAGCACATTAAATATGAGAAAACATGAATCATTTTTTACCCCGACCGGGACTCGAACCTAGGACTTATGATTACTAAGTCAAGGCGCTACCACTACACCACAGAAGGTTAAAAGGAATCCAACCTTATAGCTTATATCTGCTATACTTAGGAATGAACGCTTTCTAACTGAATGCCACTATGTTCATATTACAGATTCCCCAACCTCACTCGTGGCTTCATTTTAGCATTTAATTCAATTCCCAATCTCATTCGGGCCATGAAATAACAAAATAACACATTATATATGTGAAAACATGACTCATTTTTACCCCGACCGGGACTCGAACCTAGGACTTATGATTACTAAGTCAAGGCGCTACCACTACACCACAGAAGATTAAAAGGAATCCAACCTTATAGCTTATATCTGCTATACTTAGGAATGAACGCATTCTAACTGAATGCCACTATGTTCATATTATAGATTCCCCAACCTCACTCGTGGCTTCATTTTAGCATTTAATTCAATTCCCAATCTCATTCGGGCCATGAAATAACAAATAACACATTATATATGTGAAAACATGAATCATTTTTTACCCCAACCGGGACTCGAACCTAGGACTTATGATTACTAAGTCAAGGCGCTACCACTACACCATAGAAGGTTAAAAGGAATCCAACCTTATAGCTTATATCTGCTATACTTAGGAATGAACGCATTCTAACTGAATGCCACTATGTTCATATTACAGATTCCCCAACCTCACTCGTGGCTTCATTTTAGCATTTAATTCAATTCCCAATCTCATTCGGGCCATGAAAAAACCAAATAACACATTATATATGTGAAAACATGACTCATTTTTTACCCCGACCGGGACTCGAACCTAGGACTTATGATTACTAAGTCAAGGCGCTACCACTACACCACAGAAGATTAAAAGGAATCCAACCTTATAGCTTATATCTGCTATACTTAGGAATGAACGCATTCTAACTGAATGCCACTATGTTCATATTATAGATTCCCCAACCTCACTCGTGGCTTCATTTTAGCATTTAATTCAATTCCCAATCTCAATCGTGCCATGATATAATCAAATAACACATTGTATATGTGCAAACACGAATCATTTTTTACCCCAACCGGGACTCGAACCTAGGACTTATGATTACTAAGTCAAGGCGCTACCACTATGCCATAGAAGGTTAAAAGGAATCCAACCTTATAGCTTATATCTGCTATACTTAGGAATGAACGCATTCTAACTGAATGCCACTATGTTCATATTACAGATTCCCCAACCTCACTCGTGGCTTCATTTTAGCATTTAATTCAATTTCCAATCTCATTCTGGCCATGAAATACAAATAAGAACATTAAATATGAGAAAACATGAATCATTTTTTACCCCGACCGGGACTCGAACCTAGGACTTATGATTACTAAGTCAAGGCGCTACCACTACACCACAGAAGGTTAAAAGTAATCCAACCTTATAGCTTATATCTGCTATACTTTGGAATGAACGCTTTCTAACTGAATGCCACTATGTTCATATTACAGATTCCCCTACCTCACTCGTGGCTTCATTTTAGCATTTAATTCAATTCCCAATCTCATTCGGGCCATGAAATAACAAAATAACACATTATATATGTGAAAACATGAATCATTTTTTACCCCGACCGGGACTCGAACCTAGGATTAATGATTACTAAGTCAAGGTGCTACCACTACACCATAGAAGGTTAAAAGGAATCCATCCTTATAGCTTATATCTGCTATACTTAGGAATGAACGCATTCTAACTGAATGCCACTATGTTCATATTACAGATTCCCCAACCTCACTCGTGGCTTCATTTTAGCATTTAATTCAATTCCCAATATCATTCGGGCCATGAAAAAACCAAATAACACATTATATATGTGAAAACATGACTCATATTTTACCCCGACCGGGACTCGAACCTAGGACTTATGATTGCTTAGTCAAGGCGCTACCACTACACCACAGAAGGTTAAAGGGAATCCAACCTTATAGCTTATATCTGCTATACTTAGGAATGAACGCATTCTAACTGAATGCCACTATGTTCATATTACAGATTCCCCAACCTAACTCGTGGCTTCATTTTAGCATTTAATTCAATTCCCAATCTCATTCGGGCCATGAAATAACAAAATAACCCATTATATATGTGAAAACATGAATCATTTTTTACCCCGACCGGGACTCGAACCTAGGACTTATGATTACTAAGTCAAGGCACTACCACTACACCACAGAAGGTTAAAAGGAATCCAACCTTATAGCTTATATCTGCTATACTTAGGAATGAACGCATTCTAACTGAATGCCACTATGTTCATATTACAGATTCCCCAACCTCACTCGTGGCTTTATTTTAGCATTTAATTCAATTCTCAATCTCATTCGGGCCATGAAATAACCAAATAACACTTTATATATGTGAAAACATGAATCATTTCTTACCCCGACTGGGACTAGAACCTAGGACTTATGATTACTAAGTCAAGGCGCTACCACTACACCACAGAAGGTTAAAAGTAATCCAACCTTATAGCTTATATCTGCTATACTTAGGAATGAACGCATTCTAACTGAATGCCACTATGTTCATATTACAGATTCCCCAACCTCACTCGTGGGTTCATTTTAGCATTTAATGCAATTCCCAATCTCATTCGGGCCATGAAATAACCAAATAACATATTATATATGTGAAAACATGAATCATTTTTTACCCCGACCGGGACTCGAAACTAGGACTTATGATTACTAAGTCAAGGCGCTACCACTACACCACAGAAGGTTAAAAGGAATCCAACCTTATAGCTTATATCTGCTATACTTAGGAATGAACGCATTCTAACTGAATGCCACTATGTTCATATTACAGATTCCCCAACCTCACTCGTGGCTTTATTTTAGCATTTAATTCAATTCCCAATCTCATTCGGGCCATGAAATAACCAAATAACACTTTATATATGTGAAAACATGAATCATTTCTTACCCCGACTGAGACTAGAACCTAGGACTTATGATTACTAAGTCAAGGCGCTACCACTACACCACAGAAGGTTAAAAGTAATCCAACCTTATAGCTTATATCTGCTATACTTAGGAATGAACGCATTCTAACTGAATGCCACTATGTTCATATTACAGATTCCCCAACCTCACTCGTGGGTTCATTTTAGCATTTAATGCAATTCCCAATCTCATTCGGGCCATGAAATAACCAAATAACATATTATATATGTGAAAACATGAATCATTTTTTACCCCGACCGGGACTCGAAACTAGGACTTATGATTACTAAGTCAAGGCGCTACCACTACACCACAGAAGGTTAAAAGGAATCCAATCTTATAGCTTATATCTGCTATACTTAGGAATGAACGCATTCTAACTGAATGCCACTATGTTCATATTACAGATTCCCCAACCTCACTCGTGGCTTCATTTTAGCATTTAATTCAATTCCCAATCTCATTCGGGCCATGAAATAACCAAATAACACATTATATATGTGAAAACATGAATCATTTTTTACCCCGACCTGGACTCGAACCTAGGACTTATGATTACTAAGTCAAGGCGCTACCACTGCACAACAGAAGGATAAAAGGAATCCAACCTTATAGCTTATATCTGCTATACTTATGAATGAACTCATTCCAACTGAATGCCACTATGTTCATATTACAGATTCCCCAACCTCAGTCGTGGGTTCATTTTAGCATTTAATTCAATTCCCAATCTCATTCGGGCCATGAAATAACAAAATAACACATTATATATGTGAAACCATGAATCATTTTTTACCCCGACCGGGACTCGGACCTAGGACTTATGATTACTAAGTCAATGCGCTACCACTACACCACAGAAGGTTAAAATTAATCCAACCTTATAGCTTATATCTGCTATTCTTAGGAATGAACTCATTCTAACTGAATGCCACTATGTTCATATTACAGATTCCCCAACCTCACTCGTGGCTTCATTTTAGCATTTAATTCAATTCCCAATCTCATTTGCGCCATGATATAATCATTTAACACAATATATATGTGCAAACACGAATCATTTATTACCCCAACCGGGACTCGAACCTAGGACTTATGATTACTAAGTCAAGGCGCTACCACTACACCACAGAAGGTTAAAAGGAATCCAACCTTATAGCTTATATCTGCTATACTTAGGAATGAACGCATTCTAACTGAATGCCACTATGTTCATATTACAGATTCCCCAACCTCACTCGTGGCTTCATTTTAGCATTTAATTCAATTCCCAATCTCATTCGGGCCATGAAATACAAATAAGAACATTAAATATGAGAAAACATGAATCATTTTTTACCCCGACCGGGACTCGAACCTAGGACTTATGATTACTAAGTCAAGGCGCTACCACTACACCACAGAAGGTTAAAAGGAATCCAACCTTATAGCTTATATCTGCTATACTTAGGAATGTACGCTTTCTAACTGAATGCCACTATGTTCATATTACAGATTCCCCAACCTCACTCGTGGCTTCATTTTAGCATTTAATTCAATTCCCAATCTAATTCGGGCCATGAAATAACAATATAACACATTATATATGTGAAAACATGAATCATTTTTTACCCCGACTGGAACTCGAACCTAAGACTAATGATTACTAAGTCAAGGTGCTACCACTACACCATAGAAGGTTAAAAGGAATCCAGCCTTATAGCTTATATCTGCTATACCTAGGAATGAACGCATTTTAACTGAATGCCACTATGTTCATATTACAGATTCCCCAACCTCACTCGTGGCTTCATTTTAGCATTTAATTCAATTCCCAATCTCATTCGGGCAATGAAAAAACCAAATAACATATTATATATGTGAAAACATGACTCATTTTTTACCCCGACTGGGATTGGAACCTAGGACTTATGATTACTAAGTCAAGGCGCAACCACTACACCACAGAAGGTTAAAAGGAATCCAACCTTATAGCTTATATATGCTATTCTTAGGAATGAACGCATTCTAACTGAATGCCACTATGTTCATATTACAGATTCCCCAACCTCACTCGTGGGTTCATTTTAGCATTTAATTCAATTCCCAATCTCATTCGGGCCATGAAATTACCAAATAACATATTATATATTATAGCTTATATCTGCTATACTTAGGAATGAACGCATTCTAACTGAATGCCACTATGTTCATATTACAGATTCTCCAACCTCACTCGTGGCTTCATTTTAGCATTTAATTCAATTCCCAATCTCATTCGGGCCATGAAATAACCAAATAACACATTATATATGTGAAAACATGAATCATTTTTTACCCCGACCGGGACTCGAACCTAGGACTTATGATTACTAAGTCAAGGCGCTACCACTGCACAACAGAAGGATAAAAGGAATCCAACCTTATAGCTTATATCTGCTATACTTAGGAATGAACTCATTCTAACTGAATGCCACTATGTTCATATTACAGATTCCCCAACCTCACTCGTGGCTTCATTTTAGCATTTAATTCAATTCCCAATCTCATTTGCGCCATGATATAATCATTTAACGCAATATATATGTGCAAACACGAATCATTTATTACCCCAACCGGGACTCGAACCTAGGACTTATGATTACTAAGTCAAGGCGCTACCACTACACCACAGAAGGTTAAAAGGAATCCAACCTTATAGCTTATATCTGCTATACTTAGGAATGAACGCATTCTAACTGAATGCCACTATGTTCATATTACAGATTCCCCAACCTCACTCGTGGCTTCATTTTAGCATTTAATTCAATTCCCAACCTCATTCGGGCCATGAAATACAAATAAGAACATTAAATATGAGAAAAACATGAATCATTTTTTACCCCGACCGGGACTCGAACCTAGGACTTATGATTACTAAGTCAAGGCGCTACCACTACACCACAGAAGGTTAAAAGGAATCCAACCTTATAGCTTATATCTGCTATACTTAGGAATGAACGCTTTCTAACTGAATGCCACTATGTTCATATTACAGATTCCCCAACCTCACTCGTGGCTTCATTTTAGCATTTAATTCAATTCCCAATCTCATTCGGGCCATGAAATAACAATATAACACATTATATATGTGAAAACATGAATAATTTTTTACCCCGACTGGAACTCGAACCTAAGACTAATGATTACTAAGTCAAGGTGCTACCACTACACCATAGAAGGTTAAAAGGAATCCAGCCTTATAGCTTATATCTGCTGTACCTAGGAATGAACGCATTCTAACTGAATGCCACTATGTTCATATTACAGATTCCCCAACCTCACTCGTGGCTTCATTTTAGCATTTAATTCAATTCCCAATCTCATTCTGGCAATGAAAAAAACAAATAACATATTATATATGTGAAAACATGACTCATTTTTTACCCCGACTGGGATTGGAACCTAGGACTTATGATTACTAAGTCAAGGCGCAACCACTACACCACAGAAGGTTAAAAGGAATCCAACCTTATAGCTTATATCTGCTATACTTAGGAATGAACGCATTCTAACTGAATGCCACTATGTTCATATTACAGATTCCCCAACCTCACTCGTGGCTTCATTTTAGCAATTAATTCAATTTCCAATCTCATTCGGGCCATAAAATAGCAAAATAACCCATTATATATGTGAAAACATGAATCATTTTTTACCCCAACCGGGACTCGAACCTAGGACTTATGATTACTAAGTCAAGGCGCTACCACTACACCACAGAAGGTTAAAAGGAATCCAACCTTATAGCTTATATCTGCTATACTTATTAATGAACGCATTCTAACTGAATGCCACTATGTTCATATTACAGATTCCCCAACCTCAGTCGTGGGTTCATTTTAGCATTTAATTCAATTCCCAATCTCATTCGGGCCATGAAATAACCAAATAACACATTATATATGTGAAAACATGACTTATTTTTTACCCCGACCGGGACTCGAACCTAGGACTTATGATTACTTAGTCAAGGCGCTACCACTACACCACATAAGGTTAAAAGGAATCCAACCTTATAGCTTATATCTGCTATACTTAGGAATGAACGCATTCTAACTGAATGCCACTATGTTCATTTTACAGATTCCTCAACCTCACTCGTGGCTTCATTTTAGCATTTAATTCAATTCCCAATCTCATTCGGGCCATGAAATAACAAAATAACCCATTATATATGTGAAAACATGAATCATTTTTTACCCCGACCGGGACTCGAACCTAGGACTTATGATTACTAAGTCAAGGCACTACCACTACACCACAGAAGGTTAAAAGGAATCCAACCTTATAGCTTATATCTGCTATACTTAGGAATGAACGCATTCTAACTGAATGCCACTATGTTCATATTACAGATTCCCCAACCTCACTCGTGGCTTCATTTTAGCATTTAATTCAATTCCCAATCTCATTCGGGCCATGAAATAACCAAATAACACTTTATATATGTGAAAACATCAATCATTTCTTACCCCGACTGGGACTAGAACCTAGGACTTATGATTACTAAGTCAAGGCGCTACCACTACACCACAGAAGGTTAAAAGTAATCCAACCTTATAGCTTATATCTGCTATACTTAGGAATGAACGCATTCTAACTGAATGCCACTATGTTCATATTACAGATTCCCCAACCTCACTCGTGGCTTCATTTTAGCATTTAATTCAATTCCCAATCTCAATCGGGCCATGAAATAACCAAATAACACATTATATATGTGAAAACATGAATCATTTTTTACTCCGACCGGGAATCGAAACTAGGACTTATGATTACTAAATCAAGGCGCTACCACTACACCACAGAAGGTTAAAAGGAATCCAATCTTATAGCTTATATCTGCTATTCTTAGGAATGAACGCATTCTAACTGAATGCCACTATGTTCATATTACAGATTCCCCAACCTCACTCGTGGCTTCATTTTAGCATTTAATTCAATTCCCAATCTCAATCGGGCCATGAAATAACCAAATAACACATTATATATGTGAAAACATGAATCATTTTTTACCCCGACCGGGACTCGAACCTAGGACTTATGATTACGAAGTCAAGGCGCTACCACTGCACAACAGAAGGATAAAAGGAATCCAACCTTATAGCTTATATCTGCTATACTTAGGAATGAACGCATTCTAACTGAATGCCACTATGTTCATATTACAGATTCCCCAACCTCACTAGTGGCTTCATTTTAGCATTTAATTCAATTCCCAATCTCATTCGGGCCATGAAATAATCAAATAACGCATTATATATGTGAAGGCATGAATCATTTTTTACCCCGACCGGGACTCGAATCTAGGACTTAGGATTACTAAGTCAAGGAGTTCCCACTACACCACAAAAGGTTAAAAGGAATCCAACCTTATAGCTTATATCTGCTATACTTAGGAATGAACGCATTCTAACTGAATGCCACTATGTTCATATTACAGATTCCCCAACCTCACTAGTGGCTTCATTTTAGCATTTAATTCAATTCCCAATCTCATTTGCCCCATGATATAATCATTTAACACATTATATATGTGCAAACACGAATCATTTATTACCCCAACCGTGACTTGAACCTAGGACTTATGATTACTAAGTCAAGGCGCTACCACCACACCACAGAAGGTTAAAAGGAATCCAACCTTATAGCTTATATCTGCTATACTTAGGAATGAACGCATTCTAACTGAATGCCACTATGTTCATATTACAGATTCCCCAACCTCACTCGTGGCTTCATTTTAACATTTAATTCAATTCCCAATCTCATTCGGGCAATGAAATACAATTAAGAACATTAAATATGAGAAAACATGAATCATTTTTTACCCCGACCGGGACTCGAACCTAGGACTTATGATTACTAAGTCAAGGCGCTACCACTACACCACAGAAGGTTAAAAGGAATCCAACCTTATATCTTAAATCTGCTATACTTAGGAATGAACGCTTTCTAACTGAATGCCACTATGTTCATATTACAGATTCCCCAACCTCACTCGTGGCTTCATTTTAGCATTTAATTCAATTCCCAATCTCATTCAGGCCATGAAAAAACCAAATAACATATTATATATGTGAAAACATGACTCATTTTTACCCCGACTGGGACTCGAACCTAGGACTTATGATTACTAAGTCAAGGCGCTACCACTACACCACAGAAGGTTAAAAGGAATCCAACCTTATAGCTTATATCTGCTATACTTAGGAATGAACGCATTCTAACTGAATGCCACTATGTTCATATTACAGATTCCCCAACCTCACTCGTGGGTTCATTTTAGCATTTAATTCAATTCCCAATCTCATTCGGGCCTGAAATAACCAAATAACACTTTATATATGTGAAAACATGAATCATTTTTTACCCCGACCAGGACACGAGCCTAGGACTTATGATTACTTAGTCAAGGCGCAAAGACTACACCACAAAACGTTAAAAGGAATCCAACCTTATAGCTTATATCTGCTATATTTAGGAATGAACGCATTCTAACTGAATGCCACTATGTTCATATTACAGTTTCCCCTACTTCACTCGTGGCTTCATTTTAGCATTTAATTCAATTCCCAATCTCATTCGGGGTATGAAATAACAAAATAGCCCATTATATATGTGAAAACATGAATAATTTTTTACCCCGACCGGGACTCGAACCTAGGACTTATGATTACTAAGTCAAGGCACTACCACTACACCACAGAAGGTTAAAAGGAATCCAACCTTATAGCTTATATCTGCTATCCTTAGGAATGAACGCATTCTAACTGAATGCCACTATGTTCATATTACAGATTCCCCAACCTCACTCGTGGCTTCATTTTAGCATTTAATTCAATTCCCAATCTCATTCGGGCCATGAAATAACCAAATAACACTTTATATATGTGAAAACATGAATCATTTCTTACCCCGACCGGGACTCGAACCTAGGACTTATGATTACTAAGTCAAGGCGATACCACTACACCACAGAAGGTTAAAAGAAATCCAACCTTATAGCTTATATCTGCTATACTTAGGAATGAACGCATTCTAACTGAATGCCACTATGTTCATATTATAGATTTCCCAACCTCACTCGTGGCTTCATTTTAGCATTTAATTCAATTCCCAATCTCATTCTGGCAATGAAATACAAATAAGAACATTAAATATGAGAAAACATGAATCATTTTTTACCCCGACCGGGACTCGAACCTAGGACTTATAATTACTAAGATAAGGCGCCAGCACTACACCACAGAAGGTTAAAAGTAATCCAACCTTATAGCTTATATCTGCTATACTTTGGAATGAACGCTTTCTAACTGAATGCCACTATGTTCATATTACAGATTCCCCTACCTCACTCGTGGCTTCATTTTAGCATTTAATTCAATTCCCAATCTCATTCGGGCCATGAAATAACAAAATAACACATTATATATGTGAAAACATGAATCATTTTTTACCCCGACCGGAACTCGAACCTAGGATTAATGATTACTAAGTCAAGGTGCTACCACTACACCATAGAAGGTTAAAAGGAATCCATCCTTATAGCTTATATCTGCTATACTTAGGAATGAACGCATTCTAACTGAATGCCACTATGTTCATATTACAGATTCCCCAACCTCACTCGTGGCTTCATTTTAGCATTTAATTCAATTCCCAATATCAATCGGGCCATGAAAAAACCAAATAACACATTATATATGTGAAAACATGACTCATATTTTACCCCGACCGGGACTCGAACCTAGGCCTTATGATTACTAAGTCAAGGCGCTGACACTACACCACAGAAGATTAAAAGGAATCCAACCTTATAGCTTATATCTGCTATACTTAGGAATGAACGCATTCTAACTGAATGCTACTATGTTCATATTATAGATTCCCCAACCTCACACGTGGCTTCATTTTAGCATTTAATTCAATTCCCAATCTCAATCGTGCCATGATATAATCAAATAACACATTGTATATGTGCAAACACGAATCATTTTTTACCCCAACCGGGACTCGAACCTAGGACTTATGATTACTAAGTCAAGGCGCTACCACTATGCCATAGAAGGTTAAAAGGAATCCAACCTTATAGCTTATATCTGCTATACTTAGGAATGAACGCATTCTAACTGAATGCCACTATGTTCATATTACAGATTCCCCAACCTCACTCGTGGCTTCATTTTAGCATTTAATTCAATTCCCAATCTCATTCGGGCAATGAAAAAACCAAATAACATATTATATATGTGAAAACATGACTCATTTTTTACCCCGACTGGGATTGGAACCTAGGACTTATGATTACTAAGTCAAGGCGCAACCACTACACCACAGAAGGTTAAAAGGAATCCAACCTTATAGCTTATATCTGCTATACTTAGGAATGAACGCATTCTAACTGAATGCCACTATGTTCATATTACAGATTCCCCAACCTCACTCGTGGCTTCATTTTAGCAATTAATTCAATTTCCAATCTCATTCGGGCCATAAAATAGCAAAATAACCCATTATATATGTGAAAACACGAATCATTTTTTACCCCAACTGGGACTCGAACCTAGGACTTATGATTACTAAGTCAAGGCGCTACCACTACACCACAGAAGGTTAAAAGGAATCCAACCTTATAGCTTATATCTGCTATACTTATTAATGAACGCATTCTAACTGAATGAAACTATGTTCATATTACAGATTCCCCAACCTCAGTCGTGGGTTTATTTTAGCATTTAATTCAATTCCCAATCTCATTCGGGCCATGAAATAACCAAATAACACATTATATATGTGAAAACATGACTTATTTTTTACCCCGACCGGGACTCGAACCTAGGACTTATGATTACTTAGTCAAGGCGCTACCACTACACCACATAAGGTTAAAAGGAATCCAACCTTATAGCTTATATCTGCTATACTTAGGAATGAACGCATTCTAACTGAATGCCACTATGTTCATATTACAGATTCCTCAACCTCACTCGTGGCTTCATTTTAGCATTTAATTCAATTCCCAATCTCATTCGGGCCATGAAATAACAAAATAACCCATTATATATGTGAAAACATGAATCATTTTTTACCCCGACCGGGACTCGAACCTAGGACTTATGATTACTAAGTCAAGGCACTACCACTACACCACAGAAGGTTAAAAGGAATCCAACCTTATAGCTTATATCTGCTATACTTAGGAATGAACGCATTCTAACTGAATGCCACTATGTTCATATTACAGATTCCCCAACCTCACTCGTGGCTTCATTTTAGCATTTAATTCAATTCCCAATCTCATTCGGGCCATGAAATAACCAAATAACATATTATATATGTGAAAACATGAATCATTTTTTACCCCGACCGGGAATCGAAACTAGGACTTATGATTACTAAGTCAAGGCGCTACCACTACACCACAGAAGGTTAAAAGGAATCCAACCTTATAGCTTATATCTGCTATACTTAGGAATGAACGCATTCTAACTGAATGCCACTATGTTCATATTACAGATTCCCCAACCTCACTCGTGGCTTCATTTTAGCATTTAATTCAATTCCCAATCTCATTCGGGCCATGAAATAACCAAATAACACTTTATATATGTGAAAACATCAATCATTTCTTACCCCGACTGGGACTAGAACCTAGGACTTATGATTACTAAGTCAAGGCGCTACCACTACACCACAGAAGGTTAAAAGTAATCCAACCTTATAGCTTATATCTGCTATACTTAGGAATGAACGCATTCTAACTGAATGCCACTATGTTCATATTACAGATTCCCCAACCTCACTCGTGGCTTCATTTTAGCATTTAATTCAATTCCCAATCTCATTCGGGCCGTGAAATAACCAAATAACATATTATATATGTGAAAACATGAATCATTTTTTACCCCGACCGGGACTCGAACCTAGGACTTATGATTACTAAGTCAAGGCGCTACCACTACACCACAGAAGGTTAAAAGGAATCCAACCTTATAGCTTATATCTGCTATACTTAGGAATGAACGCATTCTAACTGAATGCCACTATGTTCATATTACAGATTCCCCAACCTCACTCGTGGCTTCATTTCAGCATTTAATTCAATTCCCAATCTCATTCGGGCCATGAAATAACAAAATAACACATTATATATGTGAAACCATGAATCATTTTTTACCCCGACCGGGACTCGAACCTAGGACTTATGATTACTAAGTCAAGGCGCTACCACTACACCACAGAAGGTTAAAAGGAATCCAACCTTATAGCTTATATCTGCTATACTTAGGAATGAACTCATTCTAACTGAATGCCACTATGTTCATATTACAGATTCCCCAACCTCACTCGTGGCTTCATTTTAGCATTTAATTCAATTCCCAATCTCATTTGCGCCATGATATAATCATATAACACATTATATATGTGCAAACACGAATCATTTATTACCCCAACCGGGACTCGAACCTAGGACTTATGATTACTAAGTCAAGGCGCTACCACTACACCACAGAAGGTTAAAAGGAATCCAACCTTATAGCTTATATCTGCTATACTTAGGAATGAACGCATTCTAACTGAATGCCACTATGTTCATATTACAGATTCCCCAACCTCACTCGTGGCTTCATTTTAGCATTTAATTCAATTCCCAATCTCATTCGGGGTATGAAATAACCAAATAACCCATTATATATGTGAAAACATGAATAATTTTTTACCCCGACCGGGACTCGAACCTAGGACTTATGATTACTAAGTCAAGGCACTACCACTACACCACAGAAGGTTAAAAGGAATCCAACCTTATAGCTTATATCTGCTATACTTAGGAATGAACGCATTCTAACTGAATGCCACTATGTTCATATTACAGATTCCCCAACCTCACTCGTGGCTTCATTTTAGCATTTAATTCAATTCCCAATCTCATTCGGGCCATGAAATAACCAAATAACACTTTATATATGTGAAAACATGAATCATTTCTTACCCCGACCGGGACTCGAACCTAGGACTTATGATTACTAAGTCAAGGCACTACCACTACACCACAGAAGGTTAAAAGGAATCCAACCTTATAGCTTATATCTGCTATACTTAGGAATGAACGCATTCTAACTGAATGCCACTATGTTCATATTATAGATTCCCCAACCTCACTCGTGGCTTCATTTTAGCATTTAATTCAATTCCCAATCTCATTCGGGCCATGAAATAACCAAATAACACTTTATATATGTGAAAACACGAATCATTTTTTACCCCAACCGGGACTCGAACCTAGGACTTATGATTACTAAGTCAAGGCGCTACCACTATACCATAGAAGGTTAAAAGGAATCCAACCTTATAGCTTATATCTGCTATACTTAGGAATGAACGCATTCTAACTGAATGCCACTATGTTCATATTACAGATTCCCCAACCTCACTCGTGGCTTCATTTTAGCATTTAATTCAATTTCCAATCTCATTCTGGCAATGAAATACAAATAAGAACATTAAATATGAGAAAACATGAATCATTTTTTACCCCGACCGGGACTCGAACCTAGGACTTATGATTACTAAGTCAAGGCGCTACCACTACACCACAGAAGGTTAAAAGTAATCCAACCTTATAGCTTATATCTGCTATACTTTGGAATGAACGCTTTCTAACTGAATGCCACTATGTTCATATTACAGATTCCCCTACCTCACTCGTGGCTTCATTTTAGCATTTAATTCAATTCCCAATCTCATTCGGGCCATGAAATAACAAAATAACACATTATATATGTGAAAACATGACTCATATTTTACCCCGACCGGGACTCGAACCTAGGACTTATGATTACTAAGTCAAGGCGCTACCACTACACCACAGAAGATTAAAAGGAATCCAACCTTATAGCTTATATCTGCTATACTTAGGAATGAACGCATTCTAACTGAATGCCACTATGTTCATATTATAGATTCCCCAACCTCACTCGTGGCTTCATTTTAGCATTTAATTCAATTCCCAATCTCAATCGTGCCATGATATAATCAAATATCACATTGTATATGTGCAAACACGAATCATTTTTTACCCCAACCGGGACTCGAACCTAGGACTTATGATTACTAAGTCAAGGCGCTACCACTATGCCATAGAATGTTAAAAGGAATCCAACCTTATAGCTTATATCTGCTATACTTAGGAATGAACGCATTCTAACTGAATGCCACTATGTTCATATTACAGATTCCCCAACCTCACTCGTGGCTTCATTTTAGCATTTAATTCAATTCCCAATATCATTCGGGCCATGAAAAAACCAAATAACACATTATATATGTGAAAACATGACTCATATTTTACCCCGACCGGGACTCGAACCTAGGACTTATGATTACTAAGTCAAGGCGCTACCACTACACCACAGAAGATTAAAAGGAATCCAACCTTATAGCTTATATCTGCTATACTTAGGAATGAACGCATTCTAACTGAATGCCACTATGTTCATATTATAGATTCCCCAACCTCACTCGTGGCTTCATTTTAGCATTTAATTCAATTTCCAATCTCATTCTGGCCATGAAATACAAATAAGCACATTAAATATGAGAAAACATGAATCATTTTTTACCCCAACCGGGACTCGAACCTAGGACTTATGATTACTAAGTCAAGGCGCTACCACTATGCCATAGAAGGTTAAAAGGAATCCAACCTTATAGCTTATATCTGCTATACTTAGGAATGAACGCATTCTAACTGAATGCCACTATGTTCATATTACAGATTCCCCAACCTCACTCGTGGCTTCATTTTAGCATTTAATTCAATTTCCAATCTCATTCTGGCCATGAAATACAAATAAGAACATTAAATATGAGAAAACATGAATCATTTTTTACCCCGACCGGGACTCGAACCTAGGACTTATGATTACTAAGTCAAGGCGCTACCACTACACCACAGAAGGTTAAAAGTAATCCAACCTTATAGCTTATATCTGCTATACTTAGGAATGAACGCTTTCTAACTGAATGCCACTATGTTCATATTACAGATTCCCCTACCTCACTCGTGGCTTCATTTTAGCATTTAATTCAATTCCCAATCTCATTCGGGCCATGAAATAACAAAATAACACATTATATATGTGAAAACATGAATCATTTTTTACCCCGACCGGAACTCGAACCTAGGATTAATGATTACTAAGTCAAGGTGCTACCACTACACCATAGAAGGTTAAAAGGAATCCATCCTTATAGCTTATATCTGCTATACTTAGGAATGAACGCATTCTAACTGAATGCCACTATGTTCATATTACAGATTCCCCAACCTCACTCGTGGCTTCATTTTAGCATTTAATTCAATTCCCAATATCATTCGGGCCATGAAAAAACCAAATAACACATTATATATGTGAAAACATGACTCATATTTTACCCCGACCGGGACTCGAACCTAGGACTTATGATTGCTAAGTCAAGGCGCTACCACTACACCACAGAAGGTTAAAGGGAATCCAACCTTATAGCTTATATCTGCTATACTTAGGAATGAACGCATTCTAACTGAATGCCACTATGTTCATATTACAGATTCCCCAACCTAACTCGTGGCTTCATTTTAGCATTTAATTCAATTCCCAATCTCATTCGGGCCATGAAATAACAAAATAACCCATTATATATGTGAAAACATGAATCATTTTTTACCCCGACCGGGACTCGAACCTAGGACTTATGATTACTAAGTCAAGGCACTACCACTACACCACAGAAGGTTAAAAGGAATCCAACCTTATAGCTTATATCTGCTATACTTAGGAATGAACGCATTCTAACTGAATGCCACTATGTTCATATTACAGATTCCCCAACCTCACTCGTGGCTTTATTTTAGCATTTAATTCAATTCTCAATCTCATTCGGGCCATGAAATAACCAAATAACACTTTATATA
>JAXCGZ010007644.1:0-22500 GCA_037179515.1 Halocaridina rubra
AGGCCTCCCTCTAGCATTTAACCCATCAACTCTCGCATTCATCACCTTTTCCAGCAGTCTTTCATCATCCATCCTTTCCACATGGCCAAACCATCTCAGAACATTCATTTCTACTCTGGCTGCAATTTCTCTCCTCACACCCGTTCTTGCTCTCACCACTTCATTCCTAACCCTATCCAACCGAGATACACCAATCATACTCCTCAGGCATTTCATCTCAAACACATTTAGTTTCCGTCTCTCACTTACTTTCATACCCCATAACTCTGATCCATGCATCACAATTGGCACAACAACTTTCTCATACAAAACTTTCTTAACATTCATTTCCAACCCTCTATTTTTCATCACTCCTTTCAACGCAAATTTTTTTCACTTTAATGCAATAAGTACGTTAACTACTGAAGCAATAATAATAATAATAATAATAATAATAATAATAATAATAATAGGAAGAAGAAGAAGAATTCATTAAATAAGGTAACATCTAGCTATTACCACTACGGAATTTCCTCTCTCTCTCTCTCTCTCTCTCTCTCTCTCTCTCTCTCTCTCTCTCTCTCTCTCTCTCTCTCTCTCTCTCTCTCTTTAAAAAAAATTATTTTCTTATCTCTCTCTCTCTTTCTCTTATCAGGGATAAGTTAACAGCATTATGTTAATACTTTGTTAACATTATGTGAAGAAAGTGCTAACCTCAAGGAGGAGAAAAAACAAATGCCTGGCAAACCTACAAAAGAGCAAGAAATGACTACCTAAGTAAAAGGAGAGAGGCAGAGAAAGATTATGAGAGGGACATCACCAGGAAGGCGAAAGAAAATCCCAAGCTTTTCCACAGCTTTATCAGAGGAAAACTGAAGGTAAAAGAACAGGTTTTAAGGCTAAAGAGAGCGGATGGAAGCATCACTGAGACGGACGAAGAGATCTGCAAAGAATTGAACAAGGAGTTTCAGTCAGTATTTACAGTAGAAAATACCCCACCCCCTCAGATTGCAGTGATAGAAGCTCAAGGGCCGGTATTAGAGAACATCAACCTTACAGCCACAGAGGTATGCAAAGCGCTGATGGATTTAGATGTTCATAAAGCTACAGGTCCTGATGACATATCCCCTCATGTGCTTAAAAAATGCGCAAACACAATATCAGTGGCACTAAGTATCATATTTAAGGAGTCATTGGAGTCGGGGAGATTCCAAGATGCTGGAAACAAGCAAATGTGATACCTATCTTCAAAAAGGGAAGGAGGGATACGGCTCTGAACTATAGACCAGTTTCCTTGACCAGCATAGTTTGCAAAGTTATGGAGAAACTACTAAGGAAACATATCTCTCTTCACTTGGAATCCTTCAACTTTTTGTCAGTGAGGCAACATGGCTTCAGAGAAGGAAGATCAACAGTAACAAACTTATTAGAATTTTATGATGAGGTAAGCCAAATCTTACAGGAAAGAGAGGGCTGGGCAGATTGCATATTCCTAGACTTCCAGAAAGCGTTTGACACTGTTCCACATGGGAGACTTATTAGGAAGCTGCAATCAATGGCTAGAATAGGTGGAAATGTCTTGGAATGGATAAAAACTTACTTAGAAGGAAGGGAACAGAGGGTTAGAGTAAGACACTCAGTGTCTGAATGGAGAAGAGTTAGTAGTGGAGTTCCACAGGGTTCAGTTTTAGGGCCACTTTTGTTCCTTGTATATGTAAATGACCTACCAGAGTCTGTAAATTCATTCATGAATATGTTTGCAGATGATGCAAAGATTGTGAAGAAAGTAAAAAACGAGAACAATGGTAGAGAACTTCAGGAGGATCTAAATAATCTGCATGAGTGGTCAGAAAAGTGGCTAATGAAATTCAATACCTCAAAATGTAAGGTAATGAGAATGGGTACAAGTGCAAGAAGGCCCAAGCTTGACTACTCGGTGGCTGGAGTACAACTTCAGGAGACAGAAAATGAGAGAGATCTAGGAGTAAACATATTGGCAGATTTGTCTCCAGAAATACATATAAATGGCGTAGTAAGGGCAGCATATGCATTCTTATCAAATGTAAGGGTAGCCTTCAGGCACATGGACAAGGAAATGTTCAGAAATATTTATGTAACCTATGTGAGGCCAAAACTCGAATATGCAGCCCCCTTTTGGAATCCGCACTTGAAAAAGCACATAGCTAAGCTTGAAAAAGTTCAAAGACATGCCACAAAACTGGTGCCAGAAATACGCAATCTCGGTTATGATGAGAGGCTGAGGGAATTAGACTTGCCATCACTCGAAGCTAGAAGAGTAAGGGGGGATATGGTGACAGTCTTTAAATTCCTTCATGGTTATGATAGAGTGGATAGGGATCGATATTTCGATATGGCTGGCTCTAGAACTAGAGGTCATAGTTTGAAGCTTCGGAAGAAAACTTGTTTGCAGGATGTAAGGAAATACTTTTTCAGTGTAAGAGTAGTTGATAATTGGAATTCGCTAAGCGAGGAGGTAGTTAATGCTACCTCAATCCATAGTTTTAAGGACAGGTATGATAAGTATCACTAAGTCTAAAAATGGAACCGATCAGGAGACGGGAAGATACGAGCTTTGGGCTCTTTCCCGTAAACACAATTAGGTAATCACACACACACACACAATATATATATATATATATATATATATATATATATATATATATATATATATATATATATATATATATATATATATATATATATATATGTGTGTATGTATGTGTATATACATACAAGTACACACACGCAAACATATACATACATTATGTATGTGTATGTAATATATATATATATATATATATATATATATATATATATATATATATATATATATATATATATATATATATATATATATTTATATATATACATATTTTATATATATATATATATATATATATATATATATATATATATATATATATATATATATATATATATATATATATATATATATATGACGCTATTTCATGAGAGACACGTGAATTTTGAAAATGTTAATGGTTATGGCTACTTAAGGAAATTTAAAGAAATTTTGAGATCTTTAATGCTTTCAAGTGTATCATCTACTACTCATATTCAGATACATAATTACAGTGCCACGACGCTACCAACTACACCACAGGTATAAAAGGGAAACAAACCTTACAGCTTTATCTTCTATACTAGGAATGAACTTAATTTATCTGAATGCCACTCTGTTCATATAACTGTTTCCTGCAACCTCACTCGTGGTTTCGTTTTCGCATTTAATTCAATTCCCAATCTCATTAGGGACCAACAATAATCAAATAAGCACATTACCATATGTGAAAACATGAATCACTTTTACCCCGACCGGGATTTGAACCTAGGACACGTAATTACTGTGCCAAGTTTTATAGAAATTGATTCGGGTTTTCTGAAGTCTTGGGTGGGGCTAAAGAGTAGCAATAATTAGGAAAAGTCTCAAGAGGTGTCATCAAATCGCCCAATAGTGTGACATACAAAGATACCATCCTTCTTTCTATCTCTCTGCGTGTGTGTTTATTAATACCTTACAATACAAAAGTTTCTTCTATTTTCAAGAGCTAAGAACTATGTTTAGCACAATGCATAGTATATTTTTTACTTTTTCCATAAGCGTTTGGAACTCTTCTAACATATGTTTCTACATTACGGAGTCTATTATTATTGTTATTATTATTATTATTATTATTATTATTATTATTATTATTAATAATAATAAAATAATAATAATAATAATAATAATAAAAATAATAACATATATATATATATATATATATATATATATATATATATATATATATATATATATATATATATATATATATATATATCTTTGTGAAGTGTCCAAACAAGCACTACGATAAACTTTGACAAAAGAACAAAAAGAATAATTATAACTAATCAGGTAAGCTGGTCATGCATACATATAATATGGCCTCAATCCTACTTGTTAGGGAAGTGGCCGAGTCAGTGCACACACATTCACCTGAAGCGAATATATTCGATCACTCCTTTTAGTTCCTCGGGGATAC
Organism: Halocaridina rubra; assembly: GCA_037179515.1. Lineage (NCBI taxonomy): Eukaryota > Metazoa > Arthropoda > Malacostraca > Decapoda > Atyidae > Halocaridina > Halocaridina rubra. Next base: position 4,041 of record JAXCGZ010007644.1, read on the forward strand.
AGGGATGCCACATTTCCCTCACCACCCAGCTTGGGTTATCCACAGAGTTTGTAGACAAGAATCTTCTGCCATGATGCCCGAAAGTTACAGCACACTGAAAATGACTCCATCTTCATGACTTTTGAATGAGATATCAGAAGAGAGTAAGAAGGCACCTGTCCTTTCGTCACTGACGTACACGTGATAGTTGCATTTCACGGCTCAAAACTACTGTCGCCTGAACGGCTTTAATGAATGTTTGTACCCTATTGGATGCACGTTTTCGCTTATGAATTAGTCATTGCGGGATGGAGATTAAACAGAAAGAGAATCATCTTAAGGCACAGAAAAAAGGAATATGTTTAAAAGGATGGCTGCTCTCGGGAATATCTAATATTCAAACTTGAATATACACAAGATCTCCTGACTCTCGGACATCTTTAATATGTATGTAAATAACATCTTTTTCCACTACGGCTTTTCTCGCTTATGTAGGGTCGCTATTTCTGGAAAGCCGTTTCCTTCATTATCTGTATGGCTCAAACAAGGAAAAATATTATGACAATTAGATTAACACTATTTAGTTACTAGAGAATTAAGGAAAAAAATATCCCTGTATTAAATTTGCTCTCCCCTATCTATCTATCTATCTATCTATCTATCTATCTATCTATCTATATATATATATATATATATATATATATATATATATATATATATATATATATATATATATATATATATATATATATATAAGTCATTACACACGCCATCTCTGTTTCTCTTTACTTTATGTATTCTTCGTGCCCAGGCCCGGTGAGGCCTGTTTTATTTTATTTTTTGTTTTTGGCCCGTCCTGGTGTCACAATCATAATAATATATATATATATATATATATATATATATATATATATATATATATATATATATATATATAAAAAATATATATATATATAAAATATATATATATATAAAATATATATATATATATATATATATATATATATATATATATAAATATATATAGTGCCCTGTGGGGCGGGCACAATATCAAAGAAGAGCCTCACCGTATTCCCTGCGTGTCGTAAAAGGCGACTAAAAGTGGACGGGGCGGGGGGACTAGGAATCCCCCCCTTGTACCAACCTCCTGTGAGACGTCAAAGAAGAGGGGGAGTAGAGGGGAGAATAACTTCTCCCCAAACTGTTTTCCTTTTTTGATGTCGGCTACCCCCCAATTAAAGGGGGAAACAGCCAAGGTATATGTATGTATATATATATATATATATATATATATATATATATATATATATATATATATATATATATATATATATATATATATATATATATATATATATATATAGAGAGAGAGAGAGAGAGAGAGAGAGAGAGAGAGAGAGAGAGAGAGAGAGAGAGAGAGAGAGAGAGAGAGAGAGAGAGAGAGATTGTACTTAGTCTTCAAAACTTGCAAGGTTAGTTTATTACATCGAAAAAGAAATAATAATAATAATGATGATGATGATAATAATAATAATAATAATGTCACTGACTCCATAGGCAATGATTCTGTAAACGATGTTAGTCAACATAATGCATAAATGCTTCTGCACAGAGCCAGTTCCCCCACTGGCTCCCCTCCCTATATTTCCTATTATCACTTTCCCCTAACATTCCCCTTCTTGGAAGAGAACATCACTATCATACTCCCCTCCCCTTCCCATACCACTTGGGCATCTACGCCAAATATTTCTAGCTCTATCCTGTACGAGGCTGCCAAATACTTACCCCTGTCTATCTGTCTATATATATATATATATATATATATATATATATATATATATATATATATATATATATATATATATATATATATATATATATATATATATATATATATATATTTATATATATATATATTATATATATATATATATATATATATATATATATATATATATATATATATATTAACCAAATAAGCACATTACATATGTGAAAACATGAATCATATATATATATATATATATATATATATATATATATATATATATATATATATATATATATATATATATATATATATATATATTCCTTATACTGCTTTCTCAGTGTTCACAAGTGTTTGCTGACTATCTACTATACATTATGGTTTAAGACAGGGACTAATCTTAGCCATATCCCACTGAGTGAGCAGGTTGTTCACAACTGTGGCTATGTTTTGAGGAATTAAAACAACTCCAATCTGTTTTATTCATCCCGCCTCCATTTGACAGTTGCTCTATATCATGGGGGGAAAAATTGGGAATGAGAGTATCTCCCCATCTCACTAATCCCTTTTAGTTGCCTCTTGCGACAAGCAAAGATGACAAGGGTAGAATATAACTAGACTATTACAATATATATATAATCAAAGTAATGAAATAAATAGCACAAAATCACTATTTATTATCTTGCTCACACTAGAGATGCGGGATGGGCACCATGAAGACACTTCTATCATTGACTCAAAAAATTCTGAGGTGATAGTGTGCTAAGGTGACAGGGATTACTATGTAAGGGGATGCCGTTACCCTCTCCTTACTCCTAATTCGTTTTGGAGTCATGAGAGTTCTCTTAAGAGTACACAGGGCGCAAAGTTTTTTTTTTTTTTTTTTTACATCCTTGCATTTTACCACCATAACACAATATAAATCTATGAGGAAAATATTTCCATAGTAACGATTATTATAATTATTATTATTATTATTATTATTATTATTATCACAAATACATTTAATTGCTAAAAGTACAAATGATAAATTTTAGAAAGTAAGACTTTGGTCATCTGATTTAGTTGTTTCTTTACTAGTCAATGGAGATGTTACTTAAAAAAAAAAAAAAAAAAAAAAAAAAAAAAAAGAGGTATCATTATATACGACAAAAAGGTACTTGAAATCCTTTTTGCCTAAAATTTTATACAAGGATATCTTGTTACTAGATAATGTACAAGTTATTTCATCATAATTTTTTTATTTATCTAATTATTCTGGACCTCACTGCAGAGAATCCTCGCCCAGTTACCCTATGGGTAACCCAAACAGGGAGGTGATGGGTGGAACTGTGGTAGCTCTTATTCCACAAAGCAGATAAGAGGAGTGACCGAGTACAGTGGTAACGCGCTGGCTTCGCATTCACGAGGTCGAAAGATCGGTTCCCGTCCAAGACCGAGAGTTTAAGCTGTTTACTGGCAGGAACTGCTGTGGTTGGGCACCACAGTGGGGGGTTGGGGCTTACCCTGGCTGACGAATACCCATTGTATTGAAATGGAAATAAAGTTTGTTTGTTTTGTTTTTGTTTGACTCGGCCATCGCCCTTACAAGGAGGATTGCATCCATTCATCATCATTATAGTATAAAACAGCGTTCTTTGTACGCGAGCAGAGAAAATGTAGGATGGTTTCAAACAACGCAAATTCACTACATTTTTATTTTATTTTACAATAAAGTTAAAAGTAAGACAAGTAATTCTATGGCCCTTAATGAAGCCTTAATGCGTGCAGACACCGTTCCTCCATTGACTCAATACACCTTACGATCTATAGGAAATTTGGCGAGATGAAAACATCTTTTTATTTGTCGTTCAGTATAACACTGTTAACCCCAATTCTAGAAAGTTGGACATATACAGGTTGGATCTGGGGAATTATGACTGCATGTCCTTCCTACCATACTAAGATAGGTTCGAACACGGGTTTATTACTTTATGAATCAAGTGTTCTAAACACTGAGCTATTGCGGATATCTCAGATGAAAACATCTGTTAATAGAGAAGTGAATCTATCTAATTATGACTACATAAATACACCGCTGAGCAGACAGAGTGAGGTCAAGTAAGTAAGTATTTGTACGTTGGTAATTCTGAGGGGGGGGGGGTTATTGACCATTCGAATCCATACAATAATATCGGAAATATTTAACCTACATACACACACACAAACACACACACACACAATTTGAATAGTAAATCAGTGCAATTCTGTCATCCCATTTTTTCAAGGAACATTGATCAATTAGTAGGTCAAGGTCGCTACAGGTCGTGTTAAAACTTAAGGTGCTGAACATAGATCACCTAGGAACGTATTGCAAGCATTACAAATACAGTGTATATAGAAAATGAGTGGATTATACGACCACATTAATTATATCAGCCATTTTACTGATCGAATTCTGCAGTCGCATTTTGTTGCGGACCCCCTAAGGGGGGGGAGTGTTTGCAAATCACGGGTTGCCAATCGGTGATGGCACTGGCGTATATTTAAACAAAGGTAAATCCAGCACAAACTAGTTTGAGACAGTCTCAAAACTAGTGCCAAGACACATGTCCGCTTATGTGACCAGGATAGATTATCCCCCCTCTTATCTCCCTTAATTTCCCTCTAACCCCAACCCCCCATTTCATAAGGGGTTTTGAGGGGAGGAAAATGTAAAATAATATCCCTTCAAAGAGAGGATTAATTTCTGTTCATTTTAGGTCACCTTTTGGCCATGTTCGTATGCAAAACAACCTGAGGAGGAGAAAAGAAGAAAAAATAAAAAAAAGCAAAAGAGAAAAAGAAGAAAGAAAGAAGTAAATAAGAGAAGAAAAGAAAAAGAAGAAAGAAAGAAGTAAATAAAAAAAGCAGAATAGAAAAAGAAGAAAGAAAGAAGTAAATAAGAAAAGAAAAAGAAGAAAAGAGAAGATGAAAAGAAAAGAAGAAAAAAAGAAAAGAGAAGAAAAGAAGACGAAAAAAAGAGAAGAAAAGAAGACGAAAAGAAGAAGAAGAATGAGAGGAAGATGAAGAAAAGTGGAGGAGGGGTTGAGGAAAAATGGGAGGCGAAGAAGAACGGATCTAATATTATTCTGGGCATGAGCCCAAGGATAACAATGCCATAGAGCATCATTACAAGCATTTCCATACTGCATTTTTGAAGGGTACAATTCTTTTTGGACTTGGCAACACTTAAATAAATAAACAATTGTTTAAATATAATATTAAATCATAAGGTAAATATAAACAAATTTATCAAAAAAGAACCATATTTATATAAGAGAGAATATGGCAAAATTAAAGACTCATTATATTGACATCTTAGGAAGACTTCTACATAACCAGCCATTGGATGCAAAAACGACTTTTAAATAGTAAACAACCAGTACAACTGTGTACAGTAATTACCTGACTGTGCTCATGGGAAAGAGCCTCTTGTCCGTAACTCCCGTCTCCTACTTAACTCAATGTGGGTATATTTACCTGACTGTATTTACCTAATTGTACTAACGAAAAAGACCTCCATGCTCGTAACTCCCCGTCTACTGACCGTTCCTATTTCTTACTAACACTTATCATATCTATCCTTAAATTTATGAGTGCATTTAGCATTTACTGTTTCCTCCCTTGGCGAATTCCAGTTATAAACTATTCTTACACTAGCTGTGTGCTCATTGCAATGAGCCGCTTACTAGTAACTTCCCTAATCCTGGTCGGCTGTTTATATTTACTCACTGTGTGTGTGTGTGTGTGTGTGTGTGTGTGTGTGTGTGTGTGTGTGTGTGTGTGTGTGTGTGTGTGTGTGTGTGTGTGTGTGTGTGTGTGTGTGTGTGTGTGTGTTTGTAGTTTTCTAGCAAAGAAGTACCCAGGGAACCCATCTCAACACTGGTGACGTCAGAAGTCAAGCAATGGCGTCACCATAGCTAAAATAAATATCGCAGACCAGACTTTCTAGTTGACATATTTTACGGTGAAATATGTGTTGGTGAATAATACCCTAAGTTGCTTCTGGCGTCAGCATCAAATTTCTGGCAAGGATGGGGGCAGGGTGAACAAACAAACAAAAAAATAAATAAATAAGAAAACATGTAAACTAGAATATATATATATATATATATATATATATATATATATATATATATATATATATATATATATATATATATATATATATATATATATATATATATATTTCATGAAAAGAACGTGAATATTGTAGATATGAATGAAGATAATTTTGGTAGAACATGAGAAACAACTTATAACCTGTACGCTTATGAATATGTACTTGTAAGCGCTAAGGTAATCCGCCGTTTCTCAATTCCTTCCCGAGCCCCCTTATATATATATATATATATATATATATATATATATATATATATATATATATATATATATATATATATATATATATATGCGTATGTGTGTGTGTGTGTGTGTGTGTGAGATAATGATAATATAATAATAATAATAATAATAATAATAATAATAATAATAATAATAATAATAATAATAAAGATGGTAATAATATATATATATATATATATATATATATATATATATATATATATATATATATATATATATATAATATTATTAATAAGCAATGCCGACATATGAATAGGCCATACTTGATAATATGGGGTCAGTTACTTAAGTCATCATGGTTTATTTGTAATTGACCCCATATTGTCAAGTGTGCTTTGTTCATGTTTGGAAAATGTAATTTCGGAAGTAGCATAAGGTCTTCATTTTTTTTATTATTAATTTCTTTTTAGCCATAATTGATTTTTTTTTTTAAGTTGCTATTATGTATTTCCTTTCTTTTAGTGTTAATACTGTTTCACCTTCGTTTTTGGTCCTTTCATTATTGTCGTTTGTTTTTTTCCGATTTGTCTTGGTTACTGTTTGTATCATTATTTTTTGTTGTTGTTGTTGTTGTACTGTTGTAGGTTTTATTTATTTTTTGATTGGTGTTGCTTCAATAGTTATTGTATTTATTATTATTATTATCAGTTTTATTATTGTTATTACCTTTATTATTACTGGTGTTATTGTTGACTATTGTGACTGTTATTTTCATTATTTTTGCTGCTATTATTATTATTATTATTTTACCCCCTGAGGGAGGAGGGTTAGAATGTTTCCTCCGTGTTCCTCTGGGTGTCGTGTCGTGAGAGTCGACTAAATGAGGAGTAGCGAGGGGACTGGGAATCCCTTCCTCGGTATTTTCTTTTCCCAAAGAGTCAGGGAACTTTCCCTTGACTCAGCCACTCTCCTTATAAGGAAAAATGGCTCAGGTATATGGATGGATATATATGAATCATATTTTACCCCTATCCGGGACTCGAACCTAAGACACATAATTACTGTGCCAAGGAGCTATTAACTACACCACTGAAGGTCTAAAAGAGAAACAAACCTCACATCTTAACTGCTATACTAGGAATGAACGCATTCTAAATGCCTTTTTGTTCATATTACAGCTTCTAACCTCAGTCGTGGCATCGGTTTTCGCCTATAATTTGAATCTCAGCAATATAGGCATTAATAATACTCAAAGAGAAAAATATATATAGATAGAAAGAGAGAGAGAGAGAGAGAGAGAGAGAGAGAGAGAGAGAGAGAGAGAGAGAGAGAGAGAGAGAGAGAGAGAGAGAGAGAGAGAGAGAGAGAGAGAGAGAGAAAATGAAGTATAAGGATGTCTACTAAAATCAAATAAACATATAAATTCATTTAAGAAATCAATTAGCAATGTTAATTTTTAAGCGGCATAAAGAAGCAATATTTTTTAACATGAGAGCTGCGGTATGGCGATATCTATCTTTAGCGAAGCCCCAGCTCGCAAAGATATTGATACACATTAAGCCTACACATCTATGGTGGGCTCTCCTGGGTTAAAAAATAAAATCGGCGCCATATTCACTGAAATAAGAAGGATGCTATGTCACACAAATATTTTTCATTATTATTATTATCATTATAACACATTGGTAAAATTATGAAATTATACAACGATACAAAATCCTATTGGCGATTTTCATCCCGAGTGAAGCCAAATGCAAAAGTTTAACACAATAAGGCATTCACTTGTGATGGGGGGTTATGATTCCGAGTTAGGTCAAGATAAAAGATATTTTCTTCTCTCTCTCTCTCGAGAGAGAGAGAGAGAGAGAGAGAGAGAGAGGAGAGAGAGAGAGAGAGAGAGAGAGAGAGAGAGAGAGAGAGAGAGAGAGAGAGACTGTTAGTGAGGATATTCCTATTTATATGTTATTAACCCAGTCTATTTTAAAATTGCATACGGGAGATAGACAGATTGCTAGATATAAAGCGTAAAAAATATTAATCTTGAAACATCAAGATATGCTCCTAATATACATCATCCTTGATATGTATGTAAATAAAGGCGAGAGTTAGAAATTACTCATAAGCAATAATGTAACTTTTCTTTGACTAGTTTTTCCACCCCTCCCCCATCCCCCGGCCTTCAGCTCCCCCTCCCCCGGGCTACCTGAGTATTCTCTTTGTATTTCCCGGCAGCATATCTGAAGACATGTGTCATGAATAAAATTACATTGTTTTTTGTTTTGTTTTGTTTTCAATTATTGTGACGCCAGGACGGGCCAAAAAAAAAAATATTAAAATAAAACAGCCCTCATCGGGCCTGGGCACGAAGAATACATAGAGAATACATTTTAATAATAATAATAATAATAATAATAATAATAATAATAATAATAATAATAATAATAAGAAAAAGAAAAAGAAGAAGAAGTGAAAGACTTCCATCCTCTTGTATGCCGTGCGTGTCGTAGCAGGTAGCTAAATGGGATAAGGGAATAAAGAGCTGGTAATCGCTCCCGCCGCAAAAGTCATTAAAACAGGTGGTGCCGGTTATGATGAAAACAAGAATTGTTGTAATATCAGTCATACTGGTACAGTAATGGCCATCCTATAGACTTGAATTGGATATCATACATTGCTTACAGATTCATTATATTATTATTATTATATTATTATTATTATTATTATTATTATTATTATTATTACACAATCTTTTATGAACCATAAAATATCCCATCTTTATTCTCTAGACTTCAGATTGCAAGTTACGTCAATTACTAAGAAAGAAACAACGCAATAAACAGGTGTTTGTACCCAAAAACCTAAACACGTTGTCATCCTTGCCTGGCATGGATGCAAGGTATAAGAGGCTTCATTAGTTACGACAACAACAACAACAACTACTACTAATACTACTACTATCACTACTACTACTACTACTAGTAGTAGTAGTACTACTACTACTACTACTACTACTACTAATAATAATAATAAAAATATTAATAATAATAATAAACTATCACTTTACTTTTTCCAACCTTATACATAATACGACATTCACGTAATATATGCTCAAATTCAGTATATTTTAAATTTTTTACTCTACTGTGGGGCCTTACCCCATGGATGCAAAGGAGGTAACATCCAGACAAAAAAAAAAAAAAATTGATGTCGAAACTAAGAGGTAAAAATACCATTGATTTAACTCTTTATGCTATTACAATAATAATAATAATAATAATAATAATAATAATAATAATAATAATAATAACTAATAATAATAGATTTCCTAACATTTATGACTCAATAGAGTATCTATATCCTCTTAACGTTTAAAGAAAATGACGCACACTAGGAAAAAATATGCCACATGAACCTCTTTCTCTCTCTCAAACCGGTTTCTAGTGTGATTTTGCTATTTCTTTAGAATCTTTTTTTTTTTTTTATGTATTCATTTTGCAGAAAACCCGAACTGGTGTGGGTATTTCCGCGCATGCGCGCGTTCCCGGTTTTTTTCCTAAGCGCAAAATTGCCACATGTCAGCTAAAGGAGCCTTAAGGGAAGCTGAAAAACTGGGGTACACCTATTATTATTATTATTATTATAATCTCTTATTATTATTATTATTAGTAGTAGTAGTAGTAGTAGTAGTAGTAGTAGTAGCAGTAGTAGTAGTAGTATTTTGATACAATTAAAATGAATTCCATAATATGTGCGTATCAAAATCAACATAATATCTCTTCTTCTTTTCTTCAGGATACCGCCACGTAGCAGGCGAAAAGATTTTTCTTATTTGATTTTTAGCCGTAACCTTGAGAGGCACATATCTATAAGGATGACCGTAAGGATGATGATGATAATGATAATAATGATGAGGATGAGAGAGACTTGAGGAAACCTTCATAAGGTTGATTCAGGTAAAGGATGACAAAGAACTCAAAGGAAAACTCGAGTCGAAAGTTGACGACGGAATTATAGGTGACAATATGGAGAAAGACTCAAGCCAAGCAAACAAACAAACAAAAACATTTATTTCCATTTTGTACAATGGTTATTCAACATTAATAGTAACTTATAAGTAGACATGTAATTAAACTAATAAATAAGAGGGTAATACATATAGTTAAATTAAATGTAGCTTTCATAGAAAATAATAATGCTGTAATAAAAATGTTAACAATAATGTTAATAATAAAGTAGTAAGAATGACACTAGATACAGGATCGTTATTATCGGCATCATTTCCATATTTGTTTTCCTTACAATGAGAATAATTAGTTCTTAATGAGCAGCAACTATTTGTCCAAAAGAAAACTATGTAGTTTGCCTTTGAAAGCTGTGAAGGAGGATGCATTTTTAAGATGCTTTGGAATATTGTTCCAGAGTGTTGGCCCTTTGATAGTGATCATCTTTGAACCTGCTTCTGTGTTTGTTCTGTGAATAAAGACCTCACTGCTCTGTCTAGTGTTGGTTCCCCTTATATCCTTGACTGTTTTTAAATCAAATAGCCAGCTAGGATAATGATGGTCCAAAATTTTGAATACAAAAACATAAATAGCAAAAGCGACCTTGTTTTCTGCCCGCAGCCACCTAAGTTTATTGAGAGCTGGTGTGATGTGGTCATATTTTCTTATTCCTCCCAGGGCAACTCGAGCTGCAAAATTAATAAGCTTCTGTATTCTGTTTATCTAAGTCTTAGTGGTATCTCCCCAAACAGTTGTGCAGTAATTAATGTGACTTAGGGCTAGAGATTCAACAACAGTTATTCGAGTAGTAGTCTCAAAATTGTCTTTTATACGTGATAAGTACATTAATGTTCCTGTAACCTTTTTGCATACTTTATCTATGTGGGAATCAAACAACATGTGGTTATCAAAGTGAATTCCTAGGTTTTTGACTGTTTTGCTAGGTGTGATAATATTGTCGCAAAAATTAATTGTGTTTTCTGGAATATGTGCTATGTGGAACCTTGAACCAATAAATATGCACTGTGTTTTACTTTCGTTAATTAACAGCCCAGTTTCTTGGAAATAGGTTTTAATTTTTGACAGAGTGTTTTCTGCTCTTAAAGTTAGCTCTGGGAGATTATTAATATCACCACTAAGGAGTAGTTGAGTGTCATCTGCATATTGTACGACTAGACAGTCAGAAATGAAAGAAGATAGATCATTTACGTAAATGGAGAAGAGGATAGGACCAAGTACTGATCCCTGTGGAACACCAAATGATACATTTTTTGGCACAGAGATAATGTTGTTAAGACGTATGGACTGTTTACGATTAGATAGATACTCGCTAAACCAGCTTGGATCAATATTTAAGTTAATACATTTACTTAAAAGAATTTCATGGTTTACACTGTCGAAGGCTTTTGATAAGTCTAATAAAACTAGCAAAGATATTTTTTTTCATATCTATAATAAGCAGGAGTAAGAAAGATGACTCAAGCTAAGGATGAAAATTGGGAGGAAAACTAAAATGAAGGATGACAATGAGGAAGACTAAGGTGAAGGATAACAAAGAGTAGGATCATTATCAAGGAACATGATGAAGAGTGTCTCATATAATGACAGATAAAAGAGTGATCCAATCCTCTCCGATGTAAACAAACAAACTGGATAGGAGGAATTCTACGGTCCAGCGTTGCGGAATCATCATTATTCATCGTCATCATTATCTCTGAATGTGATCATCATGATAAGTGCACATTTCTTACGAACTGTTATTATTCTCAGACCATAACGTAGGAGAACAATGGCGCCAAACTTTGGCCTAGCGGAAAACTCCAGACATACACATACCACAGCACAGCAAGAAGTACAAGGAAAAAACCATTTGTACATTTTTATGGAAACCTGTTCCACAATCAACCCCACACAGCAGACGATTAACCAATGTGTATATGGGAGTAAGACAAAGTGAAAGACACCGCTCTCCTATCCTCATAGAAGGTCAAAGATATATAATAACAATAATAATAATAATAATAATAATAATAATAATAATAATAATAATAATAATAATAATAATAATAATAATACAATTACGCATGCCTGAATGTTCCAAATAATTTACTTCATATTATCAGGATTCGTAGAAGGAGGACATGTACAACAGGAGTCCAAAGCTTAGTGTCTGAGCCATAGTAGCTTATTGGCTCAGAGCACCAAGCTGTGGACTCCTAATCTTCAGGTCCCAAGTTCGAATCCCGACAGTAGGAGGTATAATATTAGGAAACGACAATAATAATAATAATAATAATAATAATTATTATTATTATTATTATTATTATTATTACCAAAACCAGTACAAAGTGGATACAATCAACTTCTGTTATCAGGAAATGGTTAAGAGCATCTCTCTCTCTCTCTCTCTCTCTCTCAAACACACACACACACTAACAGTCAATCTCTCTCATCACTTCCCGTTTCTTTATAACTTATACCAAAAATCTGCTCAAGGCCATGTAAAGGTTCCATAAGAGAGAGAGAGAGAGAGAGAGAGAGAGAGAGAGAGAGGAGAGAGAGAGAGAGAGAGAGAGAGAGAGAGAGAGAGAGAGAGAGAGAGAGAGAGAGAGAGAGATTGTAGTGTTCAGACTGTGGGAGTAGTTCGGCGAGGCCTTTTTTATACATCAACAAACGTCTCTGCATACGCTTATTTATTATTATTGTTTTTATTATTATTATTATTATTATTATTATTATTATTATTATTATTACATAATAATAATAATAATAATAATAATAATAATAATAATAATAATAATAATAATAATAATAATAATGTTCCGGTTTTACATCACGTACCCCCTTATCTACTAAGGGCTAGGACGGTTGCCTTCTGGCGAAGGACTTGTTTTGGCAGATGTAATCGTTACCCGGAGTGCATGCCCTTGCTAACCTCAGACCGTGACGGGGCGCGAACCCTCGCCCTGACGCCTCAAAGTCGCGGACGCTACAACTTGAGCCACGGTGACTACTTTAATTATTATTATTATTTAATAATAATAATAATGAAATTTTATGAATAATAATAATAATAATAATAATAATGATAATAATAATAATAATAATAATAATAATAATAATAATAATGAAATACTATGACGATAAAATAATTAAAAAGTAATAAAAGACGAGAGAAGAGGATTTTCCTACCGAGGATTCCTAAGGGAAGGGAAGACAAGGTCACCCTTTCCCTTAGGCAAACACAACCTGATGGCGTAGAAAGAGACAACACGTACTGTATGTAATGTACTTACGCACATACACAGACTGATACGTATACACACACACGTACATACGTGCATGTGCTACACGATCAGATACAAATCATTATAATGCATGTAGGGTAACACACGTATAAATACTGGTGAATGTAAATGAAAGCTTGAGTACATGTATATAGACATATAAGACCGCAAAACATATCTGGTGTCAGTGTACACACACACACACACACACACACACACACACACACACACACACACACACACACACACTACACATATATATATATATATATATATATATATATATATATATATATATATATATATATATATATATATATTAACCAAGCAAGCACATTACATATGTGAAAACAAGAATCATATTTTTACCCCGACCGGGACTCGAACCTAGGACTTATAATTACTAAGTCAAGGCGCTACCAACTACACACCACAGAAGGTTAAAAGGAATCCAACCTTATAGCTTATATCTGCGATACTTAGGGATGAACGCATTCTTTCTGAATGCGTTCATCCCTAAGATAGCAGATACAAGCTATAAGGTTGGATTCCTTTTATCCTTCTGTGGTGTGTAGTTGGTAGCGCCTTGACTTAGTAATTATAAGTCCTAGGATCGAGTCCCGGTCGGGGTAAAAATATGATTCATATATATATATATATATATATATATATATATATATATATATATATATATATATATATATATATATATATATATATATATATATATATATATTAAAGTTATTATTTTATTTTCATTATCATTAGTATTATCATTATTACCTTTAGAGTTATTATTATTATTATTATTATTATATATTATTATTATTATTATTATTATTATAACCATCACTATCATTATTACCATTATTATTATTTCTCTTATTATAATTTAATTATATTATTATTATTATTATTATTATTATTATTATTATTATTATTATTATTATTGCACGTATTCGTACATACATACTTACATAAATACACACACACACACACACATACACACACACACACATATCTATATATATATATATATATATATATATATATATATATATATATATATATATATATATATATATATATATATATATATATATATATATGCATACGTACATACATACACGCATACAAACATGAACTCATACATACATATATACTCACAAGAAAACTAATCTTTAATTTGTTTACAAACAATTTTCAGTTGCGTAATACGCGAGTAAAAGAAAATATACTTTTGCATAACAAAGACGTCACATGATCATGAGAGGGAGAACATATTATTATTATTATTATTATTATTATTATTATTATATTATTATTATTATTATTATTTTTATTATTGTTATCATCATCATTGTAAGTAATAATAATAATAATAATAACAATAATAAAAATAATAATAATAATAATGACAACAACAATAATAATAACAACAATAAGAATGTCATGATCACCTGACAGGCCGAACCCCCTTCCGGCCAAGCCTAGTCTGCAGTCATTCCTATTACAGCTTACCCCCTAGTCTAGACATGCCTAAGCTCTATGCAAATGTTTCGCTTAAAATAATCACTGAAAACCAACTGAAATTCTACTGCTGAGAGTTGCTTCAAGTTAGTAATATACATGAAAAACCAATATAATACAAACCCCCTTATAGTATCTTCATACAAGATAAAACAACGACTAAATAAATACTTGATGTAGACAGTTTTCTATGTATACAGTACTGTATATGCATAAATCTATATATATTTATATATATATATATATATATATATATATATATATATATATATATATATATAAAGTCGACATGCGTGTATAATTCAGTTATTGCGGACTAGTTGAGGAAAACAACTACAACAGCACAAACAACAACAATAGTAATAATAATAATAATAATAATAATAATAATAATAATAATTAAACAATAAAATATAAGAGAAAAACACGGAACATTTCTTTATATCATATGACAATAAACAATGCTGACATACTACAATTGTGTCAAGATTCGCAAAAAAAAAAAAACTAAAAGCATACAATGGATTAGCGAAAGGGCGCGTGCAAGCTGGCCAGTAGATAAATACTGCACTACATTTAGTATTACGATCAGGTCAAGTAGAGTAACTGAAAACATTCTCTCTCTCTCTCTCCTCTCTCTCTCTCTCTCTCTCTCTCTCTCTCTCATCAGTAACCAGTGATGATAATATATACCACAAATGTGCTTGCGTCAACAAAGGTCTAACCATTCATATTTACCAGAGGCTATTTTAATATGAAGGACTCTCGCCTAACTGTTACATCGGATTTTTTGATGGCATTTAGCTCTACCATCACCCCTGTAACTAATTCTGCTTCTGTTATTTTTACTGATAGAACAGGTACTGCCATATATATAAATATATAAATTATATATATATATATATATATATATATATATATATATATATATATATATATATATATATATATATATATATATATATATATATATATATATATATACTACAGCGATTCTTTTACCTTCTGAAGTCACGTGTCTCATCATCCAACAACGGAGGGTTAGTTGAAAGTTGGCGTGGCAAGTCAAGAGTACGATGACAAAATGGTATTTGAGAAATGATAAATGAATCGGTACAGTGAGTAAAGCCAGCAGCGAAAATAAATATAAGTAGGAGTAGGAGAAGGAGGATGAGGAGAGAATAAATATCAGGGTTTACCTCTTAAAATGTCGACTAAATCTTTGGGAAGATCCTGATGAATGAAAATTCATTATTGCAATTAGTGACCCACTATTTGATATTAGACATTCTCATAAGATTCTTCCATATTTATCAGCATTGAACATTCAGAGCAAATACTGAGATATATGATAAAGCTGTCGATTAAATATCTTTCGAAATATAGAGTTTTGTCACTATTTATTTTGCTATTGATATATACCTGTAATAATATTATAAAAGCATGATTTTCCATTACACACACACACACACACAAAACACCAGTAACAGTTTTCAGTGATCTATGATTACAGTTAGTATCTATATATATATAATGGGATAATATTTACATAGGCTCTTGTTTAGTTTGTAAACAAATTCGTCTTTTAAGTGTTTTATAAAGATCAAACTAAGCAAGAGGTACGTTTATCAATGTCATTTGTATGTATATATTTACTTTTCCGTAGTCAGCGTGGCTCAAACGGTAGCGTCCGCGACTTTGAGGCGTCAGGTCGAGGGTTCGGGCCCGGTCACGGTCTGAGGTTAGCTAGGGCATGCACTCAGGGTAACGATTACATCTGCCAAAGCAAGTCCTTCGCAAGAAGGCAACCGTCCTAGCCCTTGGTTGAAAAGGGAGTCCGTGACGTAATATATATACTTTTCCAGTTTCAAGATATATTCTCGTATATAGATATCATTTCCTTCAATGTATACATTTACTTTACTTCATTTCATAACTGAATATCTATAGCTTAACTTTTATCCATTCATCACCATTAGGATGGAATAGAAAAGGAGGGTAGGTAAACAGTGAAAGGGGCAGACCCTCCTGCTAATAGGGGAAGGAAACAGTGAAAGGGGCAGACCCTCCTGCTAATATGTATCCATTACAATGAATGATGACAATATGTGCATAAATTTAGTTATTATTACCGTTTCTACGTGTGTGCTAGTAATGATTATAGAATCCCTATAACTTGAATAGGACTGTCCAGGACAGTTCGAAGTCTTCCTTCAGTCACGGTACTTATTCTATGCCTACATCAACACTGAGTATTCTTGGCTAGTACAGTGGTAACGCGCTGGCTTCGCATTCACGAGGTCGAAAGATCGGTCCCCGTCCAAGACCGAGAGTTTAAGCTGTTTACTGGCAGGAACTGCTGTGGGTGGACATCACAGTGGGGGGTTGGGGCTTGTCCTGGCTGACGAATACCCATTGTAAAATGGAAATAAAGTTTAAAAAAAAAAAAAAAAAAAAGTGTCATTACACTCTCCATTTTCTTCTTACTTTATGTATTCTTCGTGCCCAGACCTGATGAGGGCTGTTTTATTTTTGTTTATTTTTTCGGCCCGTTCTGGAGTCTCAATCATCAAAAAAAAAAAAGTACACCTATTTACGTACTCTTGTTTTCAAATGCGTATACACTAAATATTATCAGTCCATAGTGTACATAGTGGTCCGACTAAGCAACATTTGTAAGTACTTTCTTTCTTTCTCACTTTTACTATACGCATATATGTATTTTTAGTTTTGTGTGTGTATTTTTCGTTGACAGAAGTCACTTGAGCTACTTGGCTGGTCGACGGATTTTTTTTTTCTATTTACGTTTTGTGCCAATATTAGTCCCCATATTGGGGGTAGACACACACACATACAAACACACAGCTCAGAATACCCTCTGCCAAAAATGTCAAGGACCTAAAAGTATGACCGACTCCAGTTACGTAAAACCGGTTTTCTTGCTCTCAAAACTGCGACATCAATTTAACACATACGACGTTGCTATATTTATTCGATTTTAATATATATTAGTTTTAGCGCTGGAACCACGCAGTCAAGAGATACTGGAAACAGTAAATAACTTTCGCTTTGACATGACTTATCACATACAGTGTTACAATGACGCATTATTGGTTTTCAGTTTATGGACGGCAACGCTGGTTAACGGATATCGGCATTCTTTCAAGGACTGATTTTAGACAAGCTCATACACTAGTATTACACCCGTTTTCAATCTGTATTTTATCAATGAATAAGAATCTCTGCGTTCATGATTAAAAGTTGGAATTTCACTGTCCGTCACAAACCATTCGTTCATACGGGAATATTATTTATCACAGCGATGCAAAAATACAGGAGTCATTTCCAGCACCCCAAAACCGTTATCCACAGAGCAATAAAAATCTTAAGTAAAAACGCATTTTCTAAGGCGTTTCTTGTCTGCCTTCCATAAACGCTACTACCAGACCAAAGCACTCGATCGACGCAGAGGGAGTGCGTCATTATAAGAAATTTAGTACCTGCACATTCTTACTTACTATTGGTTCTTTAACGTTTGCTTTGGGTGTATGCTTAGAGTGGGGGAGGGT
>JAXCGZ010007644.1:25000-52500 GCA_037179515.1 Halocaridina rubra
TAAAATGTATTTTTTTTTTAAGTATGTGTTGAAGAATAAGCCGACTTCAAAACTGCTATCTTCAAACTTGCATTGAAATAATTAACCAAGAAAGTTAACCTAACCTACATCTCATCCCGAAGTTCACGAGGCGCTGATAATTTGCATTATTTAATAATTCAATAAAATTAGGATCGGTACCCATGGAGTGGAAATTGGCAGATGTGGTACCAATATTTAAAAAGAGGAGAACGTGTTAAAAAGAATAATTATAGGCCGGTAAGTTTAACGTCAACAGTGGGAAAGATTCTAGAATCCATAATTGCAAATAAGGGCACATCTAGAATTACACAGACTGATAAAACTTTCACAACACGGGTTTCTTAAGGGTTTTTCGTGCCTTACAAACTTACTGTCTTTTTATTCAGAAGTTTACGAGGCAGTAGATTGTGGCAAAGAATATGATACAATATATTTAGATTTTAGCAAAGCTTTTGATAGAGTTCCTCACAAAAGATTAGTTAAAAAGCTGGAAGCTCATGGTATAGGAGGAGCTGTGCTCAGATGGATCAAACAATGGTTAAAAGACAGAAAACAGAGGGTTTGCATAAATGGAGAGAAATCAGATTGGGGCTCGGTTACTAGCGGGGTACCACAAGGCTCGGTACTGGGTCCCCTATTATTCATCTTATATCTAAATGATTTGGATTCGGATATCAGTAGTAACCTAAGTAAATTCGCAGACGACACTAAAATAGGTAGAACTATAAATGGAAAAGAAGACATTCATGCTTTACAGGAAGATCTAAATAGATTATCTGAATGGTCGGACAAATGGCAAATGGAATTTAATGTTGAAAAATGTAAAGTAGTTAAAATGGGTACTATAAAAGACAATACTAGTTATAAGCTAAATAACCATGAAATCATGAGTTCTCAGTGTGAAAGGGATTTGGGAGTTCTTGTGAGTAGTAGTCTTAAGCCAAGAGAGCAATGCACAGCAGTCAGAAATAAAGCAAACAGAATTTTAGGATTTATCTCAAGAAGCGTTAGCAATAGGACGGAAAAAGTTATTTTGCAGCTCTATCTTGCATTAGTTAGGCCCCATTTAGATTATGCTGTGCAATTCTGGTCACCCTATTATAGAATGGAAATTGAATCCTTGGAGAGAGTGCAGCGAAGAATGACCAAGATGATACACAATATCAGAAATCTACCATATGAGGACAGATTAAAAAAACTTAATCTACATTCTCTAGAGAGGCGAAGAGTTAGGGGGGATATGATTGAAGTGTATAAATGGTTTAAATGGATTAACAAGGGAGATATTAATAAAGTTTTAAAAATTCATGATCAAACCAGAACTCGTAATAATGGATTTAAGCTTGATAAATTTAGGTTCAGAAGGGAAATTGGTAAAAATTGGTTTGGTAATAGAGTAGCTGATGCATGGAACAAGCTTCCTAGTATGATAGTAAATGCCAATACCTTAGACACCTTCAAATGTAGATTAGATAGACATATGACAGAGGTAGGGTGGGTATGAATAGGTTAGTGCTTATTAGAAAAATCATAAAAAGAAAAATAGAATAAATAAGTAGAGTAGAATAGAATAGGTTAGACATGCTTAAAACACAATTAAAAAATGGAGCTGCCTCGTGTGTGCCAGTAGGCATGTTGCAGTGTCCTCTATTTTTATGTTCTTATGTTCTTATATTAAATTTTTGCTTTCTATGTATATGATTTAAAGTTTCTTAAATAGGAAAAATATCACGGTTTCAAAACTGGTAACCTTGAAATTAGACCGACACAAATGAATCATCATTACCTACTCATACATGTTCCAGTAAATGTTGCCAACATTCAAGATTGATCTGATCCCGTTTTACGTCACGGACTTCCTTTTCTAGTTAGGGCTAGGACGGTGCTCCCTTTCGAAAGACTTGGATATGGGCAGAATGTGACCGATACCCCGAGTGAATGCCGTTTCTAAGCAAAGTACACAGCGAGTCTCGAACCGCCGACCTGACAAATCAAAGTCGCGCTTCCTATCATCCTGCCAAGGCGGCCACATAATTAAGACCGATGTACGAGACAAATATAAGAAGTAAAACTACCATTTTACACCAAAGCTGATCTCCTCCATTTTAAAGTTTCAACTTTACTTCTATTCTAAAGTTAGGGATTTGACAGAGTGAGACTTGCACACTGGGAACCACGAGCAATGTCCCTTCACGATAAATAAGATCAAAGAGTAGGGTCCCTTGGATTAACCCTCTGTCTTTCCTACAACCTGAATACTCTCTCTCTCTCTCTCTCTATCTCTCTACCTGCATCCTTCTACTAAGCCTTACCCTAGTAACCTAAACCTTCCAAAACCATGATTAAAACTCCCATCTCCCCCCCCCCTCCCTCTTAACTTCCCGTCCAGGTGCTTCCTTCTACGCCAAGCAACTTTCTCCTGTCTTCCTCCAACTCTGATGCGTCCTTTACATTTGTTTTTCGGCGAGCTCGAAGTAAGGAAAGATGAAAAGGTGACCAGTTTAGGTCACAAAATTAATAAGTACTTTATATATATATATTTTCGTTGTTTTATTTAATGGGCTTTTCCTACCATATATATATATATATATATATATATATATATATATATATATATATATATATATATATATATATATATATATTGTGAAGATAGGGAATCTTCACATCGTGAAGACTCAACAAATTATAGGTTCAAATATCCCCGTTGAAGGACTTTATAGAGAGAAGTATCTCAAAATATGTACATATATACATCCATACACAGATAAATAGATAAATGCAAAGAAAGATTTTTCTCTTTCACTGTCTCTCTATTTATCTAACTCTATCTCTCCCTCCCATATATATATATATATATATATATATATATATATATATATATATATATATATATATATATATATATATATATATATATATATATATATTCAAATAAGCGCATTACCATATGTGAAAACATGAATCATTTTAACCCGACCGGGACTTGCAGCTGGGACTTAAAATTACTTAGCCAAGGAGCTACCAACTACACCACAGAAGGTCAGTTTTAAAAGGGAAACAGACCATACAGCTTATATCTGCTATACTAGGGATGATCGCATTCTATCTGAATGCCGCTAAATGTTCATATTACAGTTTCCCCTAACCTCACTCGTGGTTTCGTTTTAGCATTTAATTCAACTCCCAATCTCATTCGGGACCAGCAATAATCAAATAAGCACATTACCATATGTGAAAACACGAATCATTTTTACCCCAAACGGGGTAAAAATGATTCATGGTTTCGTTTTTGCATTTAATTCAACTCCCAATCTCATTCGGGACCAACAATAATCAAATACGCACATTACCATATTTGAAAACATGAATAATTTTTACCCCTTTCGGGGTAAAAATGATTCATGTTTTCACATACGATAATGTGCTTATTTAATCATTGTTGCTTCCGAATGAGATTGGAAGCTGAATTAATTGCGATAACGAAACCACGAGTGAGGTTAGGGGAAACTGTAATATGAACATAGCGGCATTCAGATAGAATGCTTTCATCCATAGTATGGCAGATATAAGCTATAAGGTCTGCTTCCCTTTAAGACCTGCAGTGTAGTTGGTAGCGCCTTGGCTTAGTAATTATAATTCCCAGAATCAAGTTCCGGTCGGGTAAAAATGATTCATATATATATATATATATATATATATATATATATATATATATATATATATATATATATATATATATATATATATATATATTCAAATATAAGTGGGGTGGCTGAGTCAAAGGAAAAACTTCATTCTTTGTGGGAGGGAAACACAGGTTAGGATTCCCAGTCCCTCGCTCCGCCTCATTTCATCCACTTTTACGACCAGCAGGAAGAAAATTGAAGGGGAATTTGCAATCTGCACACTCCACCCAAAAATCCGACTTTTACGAGACGTAGCAGAACATGGAGGCGGAATTCTTACTCTCCGCCTCAAGAAAAATAGGTTTCTGATAGCAAGTTTTCCTCCTATCTGGCATCAGTGTTCTCAAAACCAGAATTTTGAGTCATGGATAAAATTATCAACACTAAAATCTAGATACTTTGGAAATGACTCGGTCTATCCTGGGTCACTTTGAAATGGATGCCTCTTGGGAGAGCTGATGGGTCACCTTGATAATTAAGGGGGTAAAAGGGTATCTGAAGGGAAAAGATAATGGTATATTTTTATATGCAGGTAGCGTATGGAAACATTTATAAATGGGTTTAAGGAAGGTGTTTCCTCATCTTTATATCGATTATTTTGTTAATTATATCTTTAATTTTATTTCGAAATTGGATATGGGACATTTACTTGATCTAATTAAAAAAAACACTCAAATACTTTGAATATACAAAATATTATAAATAACAGTTATATTTACATTTAAGAATAACTCGGATTCGTCGCATGTCACTCTCTCTCTCTCTCTCTCTCTCTCTCTACGCACACGAACCAAAGGGGAACTTGTATCTGACCTTGTACAGGTATGAAGTCAGTCCTTAAAACTCCCTAAAGTCTGCCTTCTCCCTACTCACATGTTTCTAACTCTTCCCTTAAAACAACAACAACAATAATAATAATAATAATAATAATAATAATAATAATAATAATAATAATAATAGTGCATTGTGGGCTGTTGCTCCAGGTTCTATTTTCCACTTGCAGGAGGTTAAATAATAATAATAATAATAATAATAATAATAATAATAATTATAATAATAATAATAATAATTAATAATAAAAGCAATATATATGACACAGCTAATATTAATACGTTAATCATTGAAAAAGGTACACAGAAAATTCAGCTGAATGAAGTCTCATCTTATGTTCTATTTTTCCTATTTCTAGACGTGATCATCATGCATTCAAAAATGTTGTCCTAATTCTATTCGTATGTTGCTGCATATCTCTTCCTCATTCATTTCCTACTCTGTGGTCACCGTGGGGAAGTGGTAGCGTCCGTGACTTTGAGGCGTCAGGTCGAGGGTTCGCGTCTCGCCACGATCTAATATGAGAAAGGGAATTCACTCAGGGTAACGATCACACCTGCCAAAAACCCAAATCCTTCGCAAGTAGGCACCGTAAAGCCTATTCCATTCCTCTTCTACTCGGCTTACGATACGACCGTGAGAATTCTCTTGTACCTCACCGTCCAGTCCATCACCTCCTCACATTCTTGTTGGGAGGAGATTCCTCAGCGGTCGTCAAGTTCTTCTTCCTCCATAATTTTTCATTTTAATTTCTACTTTGGAGCCTTGATTCTCCTTCTCATTTACCACGTGACTCTCCGCCACCTCTCATCTCCCTACCCCCTAAAAGCTCCGCTCCTGAGGGAAGGTCCGGCTACCCCCTTCCGACACTGGGCAAGACAGACGACACCATAGGTCTACTCAACGACTAGGCCTATTTAACAACCGCAACATTGAAAATGTTTTGATTGAATTCTACTTTTATTTCGAAGGCATATATCTTATACGGACAACTAAAGCTCTCTCTCTCTCTCTCTCCGTTTATATTCGACATAATCACCCAAATTCAAAAGGTCTGTTATAATCCATTCTTTAAATATATCCAACACCTGGATCTCCTCAGCCAAATTCTAAAGGTCTGTTAATAGTCCTTCTTACAAAAAAAAAATGTGATAAAACAGGCTCTGCTAATCATTCACACGGGAGACAGTGATAGGTTGTTACGATAAGAATAACCAATTACAATTTCACATTTTAAATTAGGGGTGGAGCAAGTATTTAGAGTTTCACCTTTCCATATTTGAAATCCCTAAACTTTTCACCTCTTAATTTATTTATTTCAAGGAAGTTTACATGCAATTTATACAATCAAAAATTCACATTAAAACTGGTTAAACATATGGTAATCACCAACCACCGTTATGTGACACCAGGAAGGGCAAAGAAATATGCCCTCATCGGGCCTGGGCATAAAGAAAGCATAAAACAAAAAGAAACAGATGGGGAGTGTTGTGACTTGTCAGATTTGAAGGAATTATGGGAAATGTGTAACGAATATGAATGAATATTCGGTGAAGATGCAGACATAAAAAAGAACCGTACCTGAAGGAAGACTTTAATCGTATATGCCTAATTGTGCTCACCGGAAAGAGCCCTATGCTCGTAATTCCCCCGTCTCCTAGTCGCTTTCATATTTGGTCAAATATCACGAGAAGATTTGCATATATTTTCAGGCGGCCAACTCAGCAATACAAACTTACCCTTCGTCACGTTTTTGGCAAATCATGTGAGCGACATTTGCATGAGGCCAACGCCAAGCCATAATAAAAAAAAAACAATATAACTAGATGAAATGATACTGACCGAATAGATGTCGTAAACCTACATTCCCTATGTCAAAATCTATGATCAAAACATTTATAAAAAAAAAATATTACATTTAATATATAATAATAATAATAATAATAATGATAATAATAAAAATAATAATGTTGTTCTAGTTTTACGTCACGGAACCCTTTTCTACCAAGGGCTAGGACGGTTGCCTTCTTGCAAAGGACTTGTTTTGGCAGGTGTAATCGTTACCATGAGTGCATGCCCTTGCTAACCTCAGACCGTGACGGGGTGCGAACCTTCGACCTGACGCCTCAGAGTCGCGGACGCTACCGCTTGAGCCACGGTGACTATAATAATAGTAATAATAATAATAATGATAATAATAATACCTGTCGTAATATTAATTAACTGTCAAAGTTAATCACTCGGAGTTTCCAACAAAACTGAACTAAATTGAGAACATAGCGCACACAAACATATATGCATAAACAAATACATAACATCAGAGGATATCTGACAGATGTCCCCATAACTAAACGATAGGTATTTGGGTGATGTGACCTCCAGGGTTAAATATGTGGCACCTTTCTATATAATAAGACAGCCACTGTACTGGTGACCTTCCTCAGTTTATTAATTTAGATTTAGATCATTCATTGGAATCATTAAGTTTTTTTATCATGGGAATTGACAAGCCTTTGGCTTCATTTTTTATATGCGGAAGGTTTGATATGGGATCTTGCATCATAATCATCATTACCATCATATTATTATTATTATTATTATTATTAATATTATTATTATTGTTGTTGTTGTTGTTATCGAAGGTTGTCCAATAAAAATCCAAAAAGATACAAGTAAATACAGTATGTATTTATGGTACAGTAAATTGGTCCCTAGATTTTCGGAGGCTACTGCTTCTATCAACTGGGGTAATTACACTTGTAACCATCCCAGTTGATGAAGGCAGTAGTCTCCGAAAACCTAAGGAACCAATTTGCTGTACCCTAAACACATACTGCATATACTTACATCTTTTCTGGGGTTTATTGGGCAACCTTCTATTGTAGTCCATTTTATTGTGGTTGCTTTATTATTATTATTATTATTATTATTAAGCCAGCCAACAAGCCAAGATGGAGGAAGTCAAAACTATAAAGCAGGTAGCTTCAGTAGGATAAGCAATTCTGTGAGGAAAAGGATAAAGAGAAGACAAAAAATAAAATTATAAAAAACTGTACATCTCAGTATTGCAACAATAGCATGAAGAGCCTTTTTTTTTTTTTTTTTTTTTTAAAGGGACAAGACATACTAATCTTGTGTAATGTTGTGTGTGATACATATAGATCTTTGACGATAAACCCACAAGGATTTGATATAATAGGAAAAGAGAGGTTTAAGATCATAAGTAAAGAATCTTTGCATTTTGAGTTTGTACGAGGTGAGCAGTGGTCGAGGCATGTTCGGCTTCTGGTGAAAGTGTGTTTGACTCGGCCACCCCTTTACGAAGAGGATTGCTGCCATTTTAAATGTATCACTGGTCAGTGATCCTGCATTAGGAAACTTTAGTGAACATATTTCTTGCACAGGGTTTTACATCTGACAACCCAAAAATGTCTGTTAACAGTTATTAAGGAAGTTTTTTTTTTCTTTTATTTTTTAAATGTCAAATGTACAATATTTACAATTGTTAAATGATTACAAAATTACATTGGAAAATTCTTTAGTTAATATATTCTGTATATTACTTGCATAACAAATATTCAAGAACCATTTCAAATAATTAAATTTACCTTTAATTAAACAAAGTTTCCCATTCAGTCAAGTTCCGTGTACGACTAGTCCATACACAATATAGATGATTACAAATAAGCAGAACTGCAGTGTTCTCATCTCTTCTACTTCTTCCTTTAATATCTAACATTAATAATTTTAGCCAGTTATTATCTTGAAGTTGATGAAGTAATTCAGATATGTTGAAAAACAATAATCTCACAGTGAGTACAATTTAACACGGAGAATTGGCTAAAAACTCATTTATGGAGAGGCCTTGGTTTTCAATCCTTTACGAGACACTTCACTTAAAACTTGTAAGAAATTATTGCTTGACATTTTACCCACCAAATCTCTAGTTTGATATAGTTAGTAGTATGGCATGCACTCAGGGTAAGGATTACATCTGCCAAAACAAGTCCTTCGCAAGAAGGCAACCGTCCTAGCCCTTGGTTGAAAAGGGAGTCCGTGACGTAAAACCGGAACCGGAACCATAGCTACTGAGAGGCAATATTTCTAATATGCGAACATGTATCGTGGTCGATTTAGAGTCCGGCATCCACTCTGGGGTGTTAGGCACATATTCATAAATATTTTAAATGAGTTCAGCCAATTAAAGTGTCAGGTCCTAAAGATCTAATAAACACTGTGTATTTTGAAATGAAATGTAGAAAAATTCATATGGGGCTTTGATTTAAGGTTGAGTAAAATGACCCACTGGCTGTAATTAGGCTAAAATGGTCTTGGTTGAAGACTTGAAGAAAATAAATCTGGAACTTGAAGCCTGGGACGCTGACAGCTTCACCAGAATTCAGCAAAATTATTAAATCCAACTCCGTTGCAAAAAAAATATCAAAACTTAGCATAAGAAAAGAACAATATACAATAACTGTTTCATTTCTTTCAATAAATATTTGCATTTTCATCTTGTTTACTCATTTTCATCTTTTAGGTAAGCTTTATTTCTATTCACTGTATGTATCAACCTTTTATTTACTCATTTACGAGTCTACTTATAAGTGTAATCCTAGTTTTGTAACAGTATAGCTACTGTAACAATGGAAACGATATCTTTGAAGTCTGATTTTGAATTCTGAATTTAAAAGGAGTCTTAATAGAGGTTCTTATCAATCCATAAAAAAAAGCTTTTGTCAAACATCCTTTAACATAAGTTGTTGATCTCTGGTATATGTAGGTAAAGACTGTATGGCATTAAGAGGGCGTAGAAGTCACTTGTTGGCACTCTTATGGATATATAATATGCCTCGTCAATCATACATGATGAAGTATATATGTATATAGTATTCACTCGCATGCATATGCATGCATGTCCGTCTACGTCTTGATCTCATATACCTTCTAAGTGGCAAAGTGAGATTTTCAGCTTTACGTAGAATGTACATTAATATGCGGAAGAAAGACGTAAATACAGTAATAACTACTTAAGAAATGTCTCCCCCCCCCCCTCTCTCTCTCTCTGGCCTTGACACCTGTAAAAATAAAAACGTTCCATTCACAATATTTACGCTCTAATGTTTAGGTTAAATAGAGGTGACTGTACCGTGGTTAACCAAACTCATTCAAATGCGACCAATAATTGTCATTGTTGAATAAACTAAAAACATTGATTAGACCGTGTCTAACATCAAAGCATAATATGACCATTTGTCGTTAGAAGGGTCAATTCAACAAGTGGAGTAGTAGTAGCAGTAGTAAATAGTGTGTGAACGCTCCAATGTTTTACTTTGAAATATTATTTAACCTTGCGACGTAGCAAAGTTTAAAAGTGTGAGAGTAATATAACAGTTCTAGTGAGAGTAGTAGTAGTAACTGCAACATATAATTGTAACCATATTTCGACAATGAAGAAATAAAATAAGAAACGAAAACCTACTTATTTTGCATTTATCGTATAAAATTATTTATTTTCTAAAATAATTGCCATTGAAGAAGTGAAAACTCTCCATACAATGCTTTCTGAATGGGAGGCCAACTTTTACACGGAATGAATATGGCATTATCTTTTCCTATTATTTACCCTTTAGTCAACTACTACCATTCAAAGGGTTTTTCTGAAGCCTTTATTCGAAGTGACAGTCTCTCTCTCTCTCTCTCTCTCTCTCTCTTAAAACGAGCTCTGTAAGGCTGTCTGTCTGAAATTCATTCCGCTATCGTTTCAAAAGCACAAAACGCGCCTTGGTCACATGCCGTTCTGCCTCTCTCTCTCTCTCTCTCTCTCTCTCTCTCTCTCTCTCTCTCTCTCTCTCTCTCTCTATTTACACCAGGAAAACTCAGCGCTCGATTGTGCACTTAAATTCCATTAACTGTAAATGAACACTGACTTCACTATTCTTGAATTAAGATAATAGTGTAGAAAGCGAACATGTTAAGTTACGGTAAAAAGAATGTCTAAATTCTGTATGGCCCAATCTCAACCTATGTACTCTCTCTCTCTCTCTCTCTCTCTCTCTCTCTCTCTCTCTCTCTCTCTCTCCAAGTAAGAGTTATTGGGTAAAACTGGAAACAAACCAAGAGACGGGAAGTTACGAACATGAGGCTCTTTCCGGGAAATACAATGAAGTACATACCTAGACATGACATGATGCATTTAATACATGTTAATAATTTCACATTAACCAAGTACTGTGTTGGCCTAGAGAGCTTTAGAATAAAAGTCTATATATTATGTAATTCAACTTACATACAATCATACAAGTATCAAGACATTACATAAGAAATATACTAGAACATCCTGTCACTAGAATTAAGTATTTTGTACGCCGATAGAAATAGGTACAATATTATGTTATATATTTGACAACAACCATGTACAACGTAAGCCTCTATGATCCGGTTTTACGTCACGGACTCCCTTTTCAACAAACGGCTAGGACGGTTGCCTTCTTACGAAGGACTTATTTTGGCAGATGTAATCGTTACCCTGAGTGCATGCCCTCAGACCGTGACGGGGCGCGAACCCTCGACCTGACGCCTCAGAGTCGCAGACGTTACCGTTTGAGCCACGGTGACTACACTACGTAAGCCTCTATAGGTAGAGTTAAACAAAAGGTAAGATATATTATTCTGCACTGTATTAGCAAGGTTTTACATGTTTAAATTTTACGATTGGTGTATTAACGTAAGCTTTGGTAACAGTGAGAATGACCTTGGTGAGTATCTTGTTCAAAATATTCTTTGAAAATACAAAATGGGAGACAGCGAGTTGTACACAATACAGAAATAGTAATATATATATATATATATATATATATATATATATATATATATATATATATATGAATCATATAAACACATTAACATATATGAAAACATGAATCATATTTTACCCCTTGACCGGGACTCGAGCCTAAGACAATTACTGTGCCAAGACACTACCAATTACACCACTGAAGGTCTAAGAGAGAAGCCAACTCCAAAGTTAACTGCATTGCTAGGAAAGAATGCAATTTTTGAATGCCTTTTTGTTCATATTACAGTTTTTCCCAACCTCACTCGTTGATTCGTTTTGGCATTTAATTCAAATCCCAATCTATATAGGCATCAATAATAATCAAATAAACACATTAACATATGTGAAAACATGAATCATATTTTAGCCCTTGACTGGGACTCGATCCTAAGACAATTGCTGTGCCAAAGCTCTACCTTCAGTGGTGTAGTTGGTAGCGCCTTGGCACAG
Source organism: Halocaridina rubra (assembly GCA_037179515.1). Classification (NCBI taxonomy): domain Eukaryota; kingdom Metazoa; phylum Arthropoda; class Malacostraca; order Decapoda; family Atyidae; genus Halocaridina; species Halocaridina rubra. The sequence continues at coordinate 36,830 of JAXCGZ010007644.1, forward strand.
CAATTATGAGTTTTAGGCTCGAGTCCCGGTCAAGGGGTTAAATATGATATATATATATATATATATATATATATATATATATATATATATATATATATATATATATATATATATATATATATATATATATAGTGAAAGCGTGATATTACCAACAGTATTATCCGGGAAAGATACATGCATGTACTGGCTGAGTTATCATATGCAGACTTTTGTCTGACGTAGTGGTTCAGTTGGCTAAGTAGGACTCGGTAACTTGCGACGTGAGTTCAAGTCCCCTGATGGCCTAAATTTTTTTTCGTAGATAATAGTAGTGTGTTTTTATATATATATATATATATATATATATATATATATATATATATATATATATATATATATATATATATATATATATATATATATATAAGATAAATTTACGAGGACATATTGAGAGAACACTCTTTGCGTCACAAACTCCAGAGTACTATTGGAAACAATTTTGATATAATAATAATAATAATAATAATAATAATAATAATAATAATAATAATAATAATAAGAATAATAATAATAGTAATACTGATAAAATGAGTGGTAAATTTTCAAATAGTGTATGGCATAATATCACATACCGAAGACATCAATGTAAAGAAGAACAAAGGAGAAAAACAATGTAAAACGTATAATAAATAGCCCTGATGTCTCAGGTCACCAAAACGGGTCTTCAGGGGTGACTTAGTCGTAATATTAGTAAGAGCATCATTTCCGTCTAATATATAAAGTATCTCTATGGCGCTTTCCACATAAAACTCACATTGGTGGAGATAGCTCACAAGGTTGCTGGAAACTTGTTATTTCCACGTTATCACCAAGGTTCATATAGTAAAACTTATTAAAATACCTACTTACAAATATAACAAATATCTGCACATGTAAAAAGAAAAATAATGATGTTAATGGTAGTACTAGTAGCAGCAGCTGTATTAGCATTAGTAGCAGCAGTAGTAGTAGCATTAGTAGTAGTAGTAGCGGGGTCACAACAACTAGTTAGGCCCTAAGGGGTAAAGCGCCTCAGCTATTTCCTCTATCTTGGTCTTACCAACCAGCCACCAGCCACTGATACTACCCCTCTCTCTCTCTCTCTCTCCAGTTTGTAAGAGTGATATTGACTATTCCAGAAGCCCTAATCATGTGATGTGTACTATAAAACAAGGTTTCAATATATCGAGTATTTATAATTTTTCAACAGTAGAAGTATCTACAAAATATGCAAGACTGGTATCTAGATCTTAGCGAATATCAAGTAGTAGGTTGGCTCACGGCACCAGCCGACCGTTGCGATACTACAGCTGAAGGTTTTTTTTTTTTTTTTTACTTAAATAGGTCTGTCCAGGACAGTTCGATGTTAAGTCTTCCTTCAGTTACGGTTCTTTTTCTATACCTAAAGCTACACTGAATATTCTTGGATATTTATCACACATCTTTTATTATCCCTTCACATCTGACAAGTCATTACACTCTCCATCTCGGTTTCTCTTTACTTAATGTATTCTTCGTGCCCAGGCTCGATGAGAGCCGTTTTATTTTATTTTATTTTTGGCCCGTCCTGGTGTCACAATCATAAGAAAAAAAATTACACTTTCATTTTACTTTTGAGAAAAATTAAATAAATTACAATTTAATGAAACTGTATGATGAAAACATACCACTTCGTATGTTCCATGGGGGAAAAAAAAGTGTGCACTTTACGCTCTGGTGTTTATTAACAAAGCGCGTGGTTAATCCGGAATTTAAAAGAAAACAAATGGGGGAGGGGAACCCTACGTGTTATCAAGGAAAAGATTTCAAAACATTGTGGGAAAAAAATGCAATCCTAAAAACAGAATGTGAGATATTATTTCAATGCAAAACAGAAAGCCACATCAATAAATACTGAGTGATAGATAAGTAAAAGATCTTGCGGTGTATCGAAAATTCCTCCTATAAGATTTTTAGGAGAGAGAGGAGAGAGAGAGAGAGAGAGAGAGAGAGAGAGAGAGAGAGAGAGAGAGAGAGAGAGAGAGAGAGAGAGAGAGAGAGAGAGAGAGAGAATTTTAAACCGCCTCCTACTTTAAAACCCTAACCCTGAATCCTACGACATCCTAATTAAAACTCACCCGTCAGAGATAAAACAGGGTGTCATTGATTCAATGCTCATTTAATTACACAAGAATTTGCTTTGTAAGGGTTAAAATCACCTAAATCTAGTAAACTTATTTTTTTTTCTGGCCCGTCCTTTTTTTTTTATGAGTGTGACACCGGGAAAGGCAGAAACTGTCCTCATCAATAAAGGTGTCATAAAAATTATCTGTAAAAAAAAAAAAAGTACACATCTTATTTCTGCCTACAGACAAGTCATAATACTCCTAACAATGAGGATGGATGAGCCAAGGAAAAAACTGGACTCATTATAGGATGAAAGTACAAAGGAGGGGATTCTCAGCCCCTCACTCCGCCCCATTTAGACAAAATTTACGACACGCAGGGGACTATGGAGGAGAGGTATGCTTACCCCAATGCTCAAATAATTCAGAATCAGGCAAATGACTGTCTCAGTATATTCCTAAGCAGTCTCAGAATTCCCTGGCTTACTCTGATACGAGCAACCGAGCTCCAAGTATTAATCATTCACATTATACTTGGGACAAAAACATATTTTGACAGAGTGAGTAATAAAGATATCCTGTTTGAGGAGGTTCTGTTACCCCCCCCCCCCGACAGGTACTAAGTTCGTTTCTTCAAACGGAAGACCTTGTGGTATAGCGTAAAAGTATACTAAAAATTAATAATTACTTGTGAGGGATACTGGTATTACTAAGAAATGCGTTATATTTTTTTTCAACTCTTGTTACAATACGATCATTTTTAATATTGCTTCATGTTGAATGCTTTAAATATATCTATCTCTCTCTACTTATAAGTGTTTTGTAAAAGAATAGCCATTGTCAAATGGAAATACATTTTTATTTGTTTGTTTGCTCTCTCTCTCTCTCTCTCTCTCTCTCTCTCTCTCCTCTCTCTCTCTCTCTCTCTCTCTCCAACCAATCTCTTGAAAGTCCATCCAAAAACTAGTCAAGGATAACATCTTATTAAAAACTACAAAGCTGAACGACAAAAAGTAAATCTTTCAAAAGATTTACAAGAAATTTATAATAAATGTATATTAGTACAATATACGAAATTAATATAATCTATGATGACCACATATTTATAACGCCAAACGTAAATACAAAAGTATGCTGAACCCTAAAATTAATAAAAGATATAAAAAATCACATACTTGAATACGTTAGAAAAAGTTTACTGACGTCTCAAAATGTGGAAAACACACCTGTCCGGAAGTGGGGGGGGGGAATTTTGTCGGGGGGTTAGTACTTCGAAAAGGGACAGGATATGCACACGTTTTTTTTCTTTTTTTTGGGGGGGGGGGCAAAATCTGCTGCTGTCCGATTGCAATAATAATAATAATAATAATAATAATAATAATAATAATTATTATTATTATTATTATTATTGTACACGACAGTAATAGTAAAGGTCAAGGATAGGCCTAATCATAAATAAATAACTATTTTCAAAAAAACCCGAGGCTAGTGCAGTAAATAATAAATTGTATAATATAAACATTAAGTGACGCTAGGTAAGGTTAAAAAATAAGTCTATATGGACTTAACTAAATAAAATTACCAGATAAAAATCAAGTTGGTAATACAGGGAGGCCTGCATTCCACAGGAGCCCTTCAAACTTGGCGGTTTGACAAAAACCTTCTCACACACGTCTACACCGGTATTTTGACATACATTTGACAGTTCTTATCAGTAATTACAAATAGTGCACAACGCATGGCTAGCACACGCAGGGACACGCCCACGTTCTTGTACTTACCGAAATTCCAAGAAGAGGTGAACTGATATCCTGAAAATATTCGCTATAACACACTTTACCACACGGAATTTGAAGCTACGGAAATAACGAACAGACCCTCCGTCTTCCACGCCGTGCAGAAGCACACAAGTCGGTCAAATGTTGTTGTATGTTTAAACCTCCCGCGACCTCCCATAAATGGACAGTTTCAGGCTAGTCAATTTTATTTCGTGATATTTCAAACATATAAACCACTTAATTATATCTACAGTAATTATACGTCGTACTTGCGAGTAATGCTATTTCTGTATGATATGGTGTGACACAAAAATCAAGGATAAGATAGAACAACAGAAAATATTGTACGTCTTGAAAGAATTGATGACGTCAGGTATCATTGTAGCATGAGGAACACGCCCCCACCTCTGATTGGCTGGAATCGCGTCGTACGATCCTACAGTCCCTTCAAGACAAGTTTACCTTAGATTCCTAACGTGGCATTCTCGTCTTTATTCCTTAACAATGTAAGGTATACTACTAAATACACTTATTTGCACGTATCCTTTCAGAATGAGAGGTTTTAATAGAACTTTAATCCTTATTGCATTCTTACTTTAAGTCGATATTCTCATATAATTCAGCTGTAGGAAACGCGAGGAACTTGATATCAAGTCGGGATATTGACGTTTCCTAGTTGGAAAATAAAGCTTAAAATACCTTCCAATGACACGTCAGCCGACGGTCACACCAGGGATCGTACGATGCGCGGCTTAGTTTTGACTCTACGCAAAGCTGAGGCGGAATCGGTAATCGATGTTCATGTGTGCATTACGTCAGCAAATTCTATTCACTTCTCTTAGCTTGATATAAAATGATCAGTCAGGCAAAGCGAAAGTAATAACATTAAATCATGTACAAAAAAATTAAACAAGTAATTACACTTGAGGAATTTCAATTTAAAAGAAAACTTGTTCCAAGTAGTGAGTTGCCAACGAGCCATAATATTGCGAGTATTATTGTTGAGGAAACTAGGGTATATAAGACTTGTGTACGTAAACACAGCCGATGGGAATACTTCCCTAAGGATAGTAAAAGTAGTAACAGAAATAATAATAATAATAACAATAATAATAATAAAAAAATACTAATAATAATAATAATAATAATAATAATAATAATAATTTTTCTGTTACTTCTCAAACTCATGCTATACACAATCCGGAATTGTCAATAACATATTTTAATAGCATATTATTTCTAAATGAGTAAGTAATACTTAATACTTATATCACTTGATTTAAGGATGAACTTTATAACTTTAATCTCCAAATCTCTAAATTATATATATATATATATATATATATATATATATATATATATATATATATATATATATATATATATATATATATATATATATATATATATATATATATATATATATATATATATATATATATATATATATATATATATATATATATATTCCTCTTCTATGCTACAAACTTGGAATCATTACCAAAAAATGAAAAAAATAAATGAACAAACACATGCACAAAAAGGAACATAAATATACATTCGCTTAAATATAGCAACAGTTTAATAGAGGCCAAAATAACCACAAATACACGTGGCTAAAACAGCAAAGTTGAAGCAAACACGACGCAGCTTAGCCCTCACAAGCTTGTTGAAGGGATTTTTTATTATAACTATATTCTAGAACTGTAAAAAGATCTTTATTACATACCCTTATATAATTATAACATATTAAATCTGTAATAAGAGACGGGGAACCTCGATCTTCTAGTATAAAAGTTCATGGTAATTTCCGTAAAAAAAAAAAAAAATGGAGCTGATATATATATATATATATATATATATATATATATATATATATATATATATATATATATATATATATATATATATATATATATATATATATATATATATATATATATATGATCAAGACTTGTGTAAACTTTCTAGTCATCTCAGATGTCTATTCTTTATAACATTACTACAGAGATTCCCTTTCTTCACATTATATACACATATGTATATATATATATATATATATATATATATATATATATATATATATATATATATATATATATGGTAAATGAAACCTTTCTGGATACTTAATATATTGCTTTTGCATCAGTCAGTTCGACAGGCATTTCGTGTTGAACATCATATCTAGCGAAATTAAATGTAACTTAATGAGAGATGCCCTCTCTATAATCGTACACTTAAGAAGAGATAGCTAAAGCATGGTGTCATGGTTTGCAAAAACTATACATTCCTCGCTAATGCTAAAATAACATGTAAAATATACAGAGATATATCAACTAGCATATATATCTTTTCCAAACCCTGGCAAGAAGGAATACCAAAAAATAAACATTCTATGCTAAAGGCACTCCATCGGATAGAGATAATTGGGCACCGCTGGAAGTGAATTCGGTTTTACGTCACGAACTCCCTTTTCTACTAAGGGCTAGGACGGTTGCCTTCTTACGAAGGACTTGTTTTGGCAGACTTAATCGTTACCCTAAGTGTATGCCCTTACTAACTTCAGTCCGTGACAGGGCGCGAACCCTCGACATGCCGCCTCAGAGTCGCAGACGCAACCATTTTGCCCTGGAAGTGGAACTTCTGAACCATCGTCTCTTTTCACGTGATTTGTTTTCGGAAAAGCAGGTTTATATATATATATATATATATATATATATATATATATATATATATATATATATATATATATATATATATATATATATGCCCTCATTGGGCCTGGGCAAGAAAAAAATATAAAAGAAAGAGAAACAGAGATGGGGGATATTGTGACTTGTCAAATGTGAAGGGAAAATATAAAATGTGTAACGATAATGCAAGGATATTCTGTGTAAATGTAGGCATATATATATATATATATATATATATATATATATATATATATATATATATATATATGATGAGGGCAGTTTTTGCCTGTCCCGGTGTCACACTCATAATATATATATATATATATATATATATATATATATATATATATATATATATATATATATATATATATATATATATATATATATATATATATATATATATATATATATATATATATATATATATATATATATATATATATATATATATATATATATATATATATATATATATATATATATATATATATATATATGTATATATACACACATACACATACACATACACATACACACACACACACACACACACACACACACACACACACACACACACACACCTATATATATATATATATATATATATATATATATATATATATATATATATATATATATTTCATAATTTTTGCTGCAGATAGCCGAAGAGCCTCACCTGAAAAAAAAAATAATAAAGCACCTTGGCATCGGGGTTTCAAAATACTCTCCTCAAACTGACTTTAATGAGTTTTTTTGCGGCAAGAAAATATTTCAAGGAAGGAAGGATTGCCACTATAACCCTGTTGCTTGGAGTTGCTTAGTGTGAGACACAGAAAATTATATTTTACTTGACACCGGGACGGGCAAAGAGATTTCCCCTCATCATTCCCGGGCACAAAGAAACCAAGAAAAAAGCAAAGAGAAACAGATTTAGAGGGTATTGCGACTTGGCAGATGGGAAGAAATGGTAAAAGTCGCGTAACGATTATACCAAAATATTCGGTGTTGATGCAGGCAAAGGAAAAGAATCGTAGGTGAGAGAAGACTTAAAACTGACCTGTTCTTGCCAGTAAAATTAAAGTCCAAAAGACCTACCGCTGAAGTATCGCAATGGGGGATGATGCCACAGGCCAACCTATTATTATTGGATGGTGCTGTTTCTCCCAGAGCTGAGGTATAGCATACATACATACATACATACATACATACGTACATACATACATACATACATACATACATACATACATACATACATACATACATACATACATACATACATACATACATCTATAATAACCGCTTTGTAATGTATAGATAATTTCTTTACGACTGAGTAACGGGCAATCACGAGGATGCTCTCTCTCTCTCTCTCTCTCTCTCTCTCTCTCTCTCTCTCTCTCTCTCTCTCTCTCTCTCTCTCTCTCTCTGAAATCAGAAATGTAAGAAGGATATGTCACCATTAAATTACAATACAGAGCATACTCGAATGAACGAGCGAATATTCTCGTAGGAGAGGTTGATGCAAGAGTCGACGCACTTTGACTGAGTCACACCAAAACATTGTGACGTCATATACGAGTCACGAAGGGGGAGCCCTATGACTCACCTTCCTAAAAATGCATTTAGGAAATTTTTACCTCCACTTCATCAGCCACTCAATTTGGTAGTAGTATTAGTATTAGTAGCATTAGCGGCAACAGTAATAGTAGTAGTGAATATTTTTTTTTATTGAATGTCTATAGTAGCTAGTAGAGGTTTATTGCACACTTGCCTTGATTAGGCAAGCGTTGGATAATAAACTAATTCAGGTTTATTTCTCTTGGTGAGCAATAAAATTAATTACATCTTCATCAACAACAACAGCAATGATGATGATGATGATAATAATGATGATGATGATGATGACGATGCTTATTATAATAATAATAATAATAATAATAATAATAATAATAATAATAATAATAATAATAATAATAATAATAATAATAATAATAAAAATAATAATAATAATTAATAATAATAATAAAAATAATAATAATAATAATCAAAATAAAAAGAGAAAAATAATAGTAGCAGTAGTAGTAGTAGTAGTAGTAGTAGTAGTAGTAGTAGTAGTAGTAGTAGTAGTAGAAGAAGAAGAAGAAGAAGAAGAAGAAGAAGAAGAAGAAGAAGAAGAAGAAGAAGAAGAAGGAGAAGAAGAAGACAAACGAACAAACAAACAAAAACATTTATTTCCATTTTGTACAATGGTTATTCAACATTAATAGTAACTTATAAGTAGACATGCAATTAAACTAATAAATAAGAGGGTTAGACATATAGTTAAATTAAATGTAGCTTTCATAGAAAATAATAATGCTGTAATAAAAATGTTAACAATAATGTTAATATAAAGTAGTAAGAATGCCACTAGATACAGGATCGTTATTATCGGCATCATTTCCATATTTGTTTTCCTTACAATGAGAATAATTAGTTCTTAATGAGCAGCAACTATTTGTCCAAAAGAAAACTTATAGCTTGCCTTTGAAAGCTGTGAAGGAGGATGCAGTTTTAAGATGCTCTGGAATATTATTCCAGAGTGTTGGCCCTTTGATAGTGATCATCTTTGAACCTGCTTCTGTGTTTGCTCTGTGAATAAAGAGCTCACTGCTCTGTCGTGTGTTGGTTCCCCTTATATCCCTGACTGTTTTTAAATCAAATAGCCAGCTAGGATAATGATGGTCCAAAATTTTGAATACAAAAACATAAATAGCAGAAGAAGAAGAAGAAAAATAATAATAATAATAATAATAATAATAATAATAATAATAATAATAATAATAATAATAATAATAATAATAATAATAATAATAATAATAATAATTATAATAATAATAATATTAATAATAATAGTAATAATAATAATAATAATAATAATAATAATAATAATAATAATAATAATAATAATAATAATAATAATAATAATAATAATAATAATAATAATAATAGTAATAATAATAATGATAATAATAATAATAATAATAATAATAATAATAATAATAATAATAATAATAATAATAATAATAATAATAATAATAATAATAATAATAATAATAATAATAAGTAGCAGAAGTCTTGTCCAGTTTTCCTTAACAAATATCTTGTCATAGTACCACATTTGCGCGCAAACTTGCATAAGACTATTGTGCGTGCGTGTATTCTTCAAAATATTTATCTAATGCAAAGGAAAAATTTTATGTTAATAATTCCATGTCTTCTGCATGTCTTTGTTTTTTATTTTTTTTAATTCACTGTGTATGTATGTGTATGTGTGTGTGTGTGTGTTTGTGTGTGTGTGTGTGTGTGTGCGCATGTGCGTAGTGTGTTTCTCTAAATGTATTTACCTACTTATGCTACGATAAAAAAACAAAAAATTGTTAGTATTATCAATGTCTCTTGATTTTCCTCATTTTATTTACTGACATGTATCAGAACTTTCTTTAAACCTATATATGACTACATTAATATTAAGTTTTTATAGTATCCTTGCTGACTGATTCCAATTCTTAACTATTTTTGCACTAAAGAAGTGTTTCCTTACTTTGTAAAGAAGTTCTGCTACGAGCGTGCACATTACTACCGCTAGTTCCCTATTAACTTTATCAATACCACTGAGGACTTTGAAAATCGTTACCATATCCCCTCTTTTATTTTGTGTTTCAGAGGTGATAAAGGTAACTCCTTCATCCTTTCTTATAACTGAGATATCTCATATCAGTCACTAGTTTTATTGCATATTTTTGAACTGCATTCAGGTTCCTTAATATGTTTCGGATGCGGATGACAGAAGGATGTTGCATATTTAAGCTTAGTCCTTAAAAAATATAAATATTTCTCAACATATCTCTGTCCACATGCATTCGTGTTTGCTTAAAAAAACAAAAAAAACTTTGCTGTACTAATCATACCATTTTCACGCATTTTTTGAAAAAAGAAAATCTCAATTCATCGACCAAGATTTTTGCCTCACTAATATTACATAAGTTTCTCTCCTGTTATTGAGTTCTTAAATGTGGGTCTTTTTACACTCTTGCACATTACTTTACATTAGAAGCATTGAATCTCGTAAAATTATTAACTCAAACTCTCCCCCTCTCATTCGTACTGAAGAAACCATTCCCTTTTGCACTCATTTTTCTGCTTACTCTTCTGTTAGCGGTTTCATTCCACCTGAACACGCATTTTACCCTTCTCTAACCCTATACCCACCTCAATTCTCTCTACACGGAAATTCCCCACGGTTCTTCGCTTTTTGCAGACGAACAAGGCATCCAAACCTACAGTACCCTTGCAAAGTTCCTCAAGGAGTCTGTAGATGGACTGGATACTGTGCTTTGGTGTCTTTTTCACCCCATCCTCCCGATCAGTATCTATCCTTCATCTTGGAAGCACGCTCCAGTTCAGCAAGTTCCTTATTAAAGGTTGACCATTCTAATCCTTCAAACAACCCACCAATTCCTCTAACATATACTATGACTAAGGTATTCGATACTTTGCTAACATCTAGGTCATTCCTAGTTTCCAGTGGTGTTCTGCAGGTTTCTGTTCTTTCATCTACTCTCTTCCTTTCAGCAATGATCTTCTCTTGTTCCCATCCTCCTCCTCTTTTCTCCGTGGTTTTGCTAACAATTCTACCATTCATATTTCCTTTAACTTCTCCTCATGACCTTCATCTGCTGCTCGAAATCAGTCTCGTATCACTCTTTTTTTCGACTCTACACTTCGATTTACACAAAATATCTGTGTTGGGAACCCAAAATTTAGTGCCCCCAAGACACAGTTTCTATTTCTTTATGTTCTCCTGACAGCCCTATTGTCTTTGAAAACAACGAAATTTATCCTCTTAATTCTACCTTGTGTTGGAGGATTTACATAATTCAAACTTCTACAACAGCATCTAGGAAATTAGGAGTTCAGTTTCGCTTTCATCACTACTTTTTCTTTTCTCAGTTACTAAAAATCTATAAAGGCTTTATCCATTTCTGCTTAGAATACTCCTCTCACATCAGGGGTACTTCTTCTCTTACTTACCTCCTCAATAGGGTTGAATCTAAGTGTATCAAGCTTAATAACGACCTGTTTTAATTGCAATCTCTATTATCTTTCACTTCAAAGAGATATCATCTCTTTTTTTTCCCCTTGGTACTACTTCCATTGTTGCTCCAATGATTTGGCGCGCTGCGTCCTCTCATACTGGCGAGGCCGTGTAACACACGCCAAAAGGCCTCGTTACACACGTACTGTGTGGAGAGTTATAGCTTGCAGATTGATCAGTGCAGTGGCTGCTTCTTTCCTTCCACTCTCTGACTCTGAGGCTTTCTTCCTCCTTCTGTCTTCTTTAAGTCTTTTGCCCTTTCTTCGTTAGAAAACTGATCTATCGTCATCTCAGGGTCTAATCCTGCTTATATTTATAGTTTCTTTGATTATTCTTTCATCATGTCCTTTTCTTATTGTTTATTATTCTCTTATTTCTGCCTTGCTACTACAAGCCCTATGAGGTCAATTTTCTTTGCCTGACCCGGTGTCGTACTCATAAAAATACTTCTTAGTTTACCACTCCTGTGGAGTATTACGATCCTCTTCAGGAACTTTGGTGCTATTTTCTTTTCTCAGGTGAAGTTATCCTAATAGAATAAATGATATATATATATATATATATATATATATATATATATATATATATATATATATATATATATATATATATATATATATATACATATATATATATATATATATATATATATATATATATATATATATGTATATATATATATATATATATATATATATATATATATATATATATATATATATATATATATTTATATATATATATATATATATATATATATATATATATATATATATATATATATATATATATATATATATATATATAGAGAGAGAGAGAGAGAGAGAGAGAGAGAGCTTTTCTGCAAAATTTTCTGGCTTTTATTGAAAGCTCTATTTTTTCACTGAATTCTACATATATTGCCATCTCATTTCAATGTCTGCTTTTCGCCTGTCAAATTTTTGTTCTCACATAACTTGAAATATTCACATCCATTAAGCTTAAATACACCAGAAGTTATAAGTCTCAGTACTTTCCTTTTCAATTTTTGTCGTTCATCTATATATTCTAGTGCAAAAGAAAATCCGAATTCTTACGGTATACTGTGCAGTTCATATTCTAAACTCAAGTATTCGTATATCAGTCCCCACATGTTTTCTTTATTTTTGAATTGCCTGAGTATACCTTATGTCTCTAGAAAGGAATGGATTTAAAAGCTCTTTGATTATTTTATTATCTATCTACTCCATCAAAATTAAATGGAAATTATTTACCTCTTATTGCTATAGGATGACTCAAAATAAACATTACCTAAGAGTGTTGCAATATATGGATATATATTTTTTTTTCATTTTTTTTTTCATCCGACACATTCATCACTATTATATGTCGATGGTTCTTGGAAATTAATATGTCATTTATACTTCTAGTAGAGCTTTGTTCACCTATGAAGCAGGATGACGTTTTTCCATTATTGATTTTTTATGTTTTTATCGAGTAAAACATGTACTAAAGATGCAAATATGTTGCGTAGAATTCTAAGCAGCATCCGAGGATGGCTCAAATGACGAGTTAACCAAATTTAGCAAAGATTCCAATAAAGTTTTGCCATCTCTCTCATTAAATGTATACTGAGGTCGAGCGACTTAACATAGATAATCTCCACTGAGTTACAATATCGCATTATGTCTAACGAGCATAATGATTCTGCAGGCTGGAGTGGGTAGTGTAGTCTCCGTGGCAAAATGGTAGCGTCCGCGACTCTGAGGCGGCAGGTCGAGGATTCGCGCCCGTCACGGACTGAGGTTAGTAAGGGCATACTCTCAGGGTAACGATTACATCTGCCAAAACAAGTCCTTCACAAGAAGGCAACCGTCCTAGTCCTTAGTAGAAAAGGGAGTTCGTGACGTAAAACCGAAACCAAACCAAACCAGCCTGGAGTGGGTAGTAAGCAACTGACACAGTAGACATATATCAAAACACTGCACTCAGAAGGTATGCATATGATCTTGGCATGGGTCTGAAGACAACGGACAATTCCTCGCCCTTTTAACATTTTAATTAACATTTTTCTTTTTAATTTCCCACCTATATTAAGTCATATTAGGTAGAAGGGGTTAAAGCTAGACAGCTGACAGATTGATTACCTTACAATCATATCCACATTCTGGACAGAAGACCCCGGAAAATACTTCGTCTCTTTTACATTCGGATTAAGAGAGTGTTTTTATTTCCTTTCTGAGTCAAGCTATATACAAGACAGAATTTCATACATACCACTATGAATTAAGGCCGGAAATTAGCACACATAAGTATTCTCCTTAGGCTATTATAAATCCAGACAGCAGTTCTCCTGTCCAATATTGAACATGTGAACTCTGATGCTGTTAGGATATTAATTTTATTTTGAAAATAAAATATTTAGAAATTTTACATTTGAATTATGCTTCCAATTAACAAAAGTGAAGGACAGATACAGGCATCTGTCGATTGTTGCAGTACTACAGCTGAAGGTCATTTGGACTTAAATAGGACTGTCCAGGGCAGCTCGATGTTAAGTCTACCTAAGTTTATGTTCCTTTTTTTATTCCTACGTCAGCATCGAATATACTTGGATATTCGTTACACATCTCATATTATCCCTTCACATCTGACAAGTCATAACATTCCCATCTCCGTTTCTCTTTGCTCTATGTTTTGATCTTGCTCGATGGAGGCCATTTTCTTTGTCCTTCCTGGTGTCACACCCATAAAAAAGAAATCTCGATATCCTATAAGTCTACCATAGTCCTATAATGCATTGGTTATTAAAGACTCCCTAACAGCATCATCCACACACCATGTGCGTTCTCAGCAAGTAAATCTTTGCAGTTGAACAGCCCCCCCCCCCATTCGAATGAGAATTATGGGTGACACATAAAATTAGCTTAATAGATCCAAAACCTGGTTCCCATGCTGTAGGTGCAGATTGCGCTTCTCAAGATTGCGTGTACAAATTTTCTTCACCTAAACCGTATATGCAGAAAAAATAAAGGAGAGGGTGGTGGCGTCCCTCATACAGTAGCTGCTGCAGCCAAATCAACGGGATCAATGTTTACGATTGAGACGTGTAATTTTCAATAGTGCCCATTGTGCTCGTGAGTTCAGACTTCGCAAAATAGTCTCGAGACTTTGCTCAAGGAAAAAATGTGATATCCATCAATATTTAGAGAAAACAAATTTTGCAAGGCAGCCAAATACATACACACGCATGAACACGCATATAAGAGCTTAAAACAATATATCGATCCAATGCAAACTCATTCGTCTAATTAGACATAATGCGGAAATGTAATTCATTGGAGACTAACCCGTGCTAAATCAGCCGACTTCGGTTTACGCTTCATAGTATTATAGCCTTTTAGATAGGGCAAAGGTGGCCAATCTTTCTTAGAATGCTGGCTAAATCATCTTACAAAATATCCTCGGATGCTGCTTGGATTTTTGCTTAATATCTCTGCATTTTGTCATAAACGTTTTACGTAATAAAAGCATAAATAAACAATAAATAAAAGTACAACATCCTGCTTCAACAGTGAACAAAGCACTACTGAAGTCTAAGTGGCACATTAATCTACAAGAGAAATTGGTGAAATATCGTCATATCATACTAACACTATTTGTGAAATGAAATAAATGCAAACAAATATTGCTCTATAATACAAGGCTCCCTGGTGATGGGTACTTTTTATTTTGAATTACCCATGTAGCAATAAAAGGTAAATAATTTCTATATTAGCTTAATATATAAAATAAAAAATAAAAAATAAAAGGCTTATTAAAAGAACGAGTATCTGGAAAATTAACGTATCCAAAGGCAATGCAAAAAAAAAAAAATTAAAAAAAAACCACGACGTAGGAATCGCTGATTTATATAAGCTATAAGTATATATATATTGAGAGGAATTGCCGAAGAGTT